>PVJO010003133.1:0-130558 GCA_004026905.1 Hystrix cristata | reverse complement strand
GCCCGGCGCGGAAGGAAGGGCCGCCGAGCCCGCCCCTTCCTGGTCCCGTTGCCGGGTGACGGGGACCCCCCGGACCGGCCCCCGCGGCGCTTGAAACGGAGACAGGCTGTAGAGGGCTGTGTGGTTGGCGCGCGGTGCACACCGAAAGGAGAAATTTGCACAGAAAGGGGAGCTTTCCTGAGCTGACGCTGATTGCAGCGCCAGCCCAGAGGGCTGCACAGGCAGTGGGATATTTTAAATTATTCCCGATTTTGTCTGAGCGTGTTCACAAACATGTGAGCGTTCCACAGTGACATTCCCTCACTTCCGGGTCATGCAAACTAGGAATTGGGACATTACCCATACAATTCAGGAGCTAGTACGGAAACAACAGAAGAACTGCGTTTTTGACCCACAGCAGAGCAACAATGAAAGTAACTACATTTACCACCGTCAAAGGAGAGAAATGTCACGATGAAGCTGGTACCTGCTTGTATCAACCCTGACATGAAATAAGTTGCAATGTGTAAGTTGTATCAGTTATTCAGTTTTATGACCACATAGGCTACACGTCTAAACTAATACATTGTAGAAAAGATGAGAAAGTAGAATGGAAGTGAAAGCAGAAATACTAGAAGCAGACTGATGTGATAGTTGTGAACAAGTCTAAGCACACATATATTACTTCAGTCCTCCAAATAATCTTAAAAGATGGTAGATGTTAAAATACCCATTTCGCAGTTAAAAAATTGAGATCGTGTCTGTTGCAGCTGAGGTTCATGCCTAAGCCTCCAGGGACCAAGATGTTAATCATTATGCCGCACTCTAAACCAACAAAATTCTTGTCATCAACTCAAAAGTGAAGGAGACAACTGGAGAATTAATCAGGGGACAGACCACAGTTTTTAATGCCACAATGAAGACACAGACTATGTTTTGGGTGATGAGGAAACTTTTTAAAGCTTTTAAGGGACTGAGATTGTATAGTGGCAACTACTGGAGAAAGGATACAAAGGGAACACGTCTGGAAGAGGGAGGGGGTGAGGAGAATGTTAGAGAGATGGGCTAAATGTGGCAAACAATTTATCAAAACTGTTTCTTGTTCTCTGGGAAACTCTTTGTGGGGCCTGTCCTGAATAAATAAGAGGCCACAGTCAATTATTCAAACATCTATAATTATGAAGGGAAAATGGTGCTGTGAGAATGAATAATGTGAAATGATCTACTTGCAGGGCAAAAGTTTACAAAAGGTCTTACCCCCCAAGAAGGATGGTATTTTGATAGCAAGATCTATGTATTAGTGATGCTCCATATTATCAGAATACTGCTGCCTCTTGGTAGACAAAAATAGGGGATGTATATTCACGTACAGACACAAATACATTTATATATATAAAGCTACTGATACAGGGGAAATATAACTCTCAACCTGCGAGGTGTCAGATAGGCCAAGTTCCTGTCCCCTGAAATCGAAGAATGAATTCCAAAGGACAAAGGAGGTTAAGAGAAGTAAGGTTTATTGGGGAATAGAAATGCGGTATAGGAATAGCTCTTGAGAGACAAGAGGGGTCCTGAAAGTGGGTTGCCCCCGAGGTCATTTCTCTGAGAATATTTCAAAGGGCAAAATCATGAGATACAATGTGGGCTAAGCTATAATCAATCAATAAGATCACAAGTATAGTTGCTTAGATAATATTGGCCCAGTAGGGAAGTAGGGCATGTAGCAAGGGCATATGGCTGACATCATTAACCTTGGCTTATCTATGACTTCTAAAACAGGAACATTTTGGGGAAGGGATGGGCCCAGGAGTTGTGGTCACCCACCCAGGAGTCTGATGTACATCTGGTACCATTTACAGTATAACTTCATTTCCATTCATCCCTTAGGGAAGTATGTAACTCTGGACAGTGTGACTTTATCTTGAGGCCATGCCTTCTTCAGATGCGCCTCCAGCCAGAATTCTGATGTCTCTACCTTTCACTGACATCCTTGAGAGCCCAGCCCCTCTCTGACTGTATATTAATTTTTATCTAACTTAGTTGCCTATAATACTATGAGTTTCTACCACTACTTCTAACTGCAATATGATGTCACAGGAGTCAGAATTTATTAATTCTACATTTCTTCCTTTCTATATGTGCAGCTTCTTTCTCTAACAATGAAAACCCAGATTCGCATTATCCTTGACGTGCTCGTTTGTCAGATCCCCAATCTGTTACTAATCTCGCCTTGCTGACGCCAGTCTCTCCCTGTGCTGCTGCCCTCTTTATCACACTCGGTTGGATTCCACACCCTACTCTAAAGTGCTCACCTGAGCAGACGTGCTGCTCACTCCACTCAGGTCCTAACTGTGTCAGGTTGCCCTCTCACAACGACACGCCGACAGGGCTCCCACACACAGTGACTCTCTCTTCCCTGCTTACTGGACACTATACTCCCCGCGGTGGGTCTCTGATACTGCAGCAGCCTTACATAATGGCTTTTGGTGTGAATTATTTAAATGAGCCATAATTATCTTAAAATTACCATTAGAACTAAGATTTGAAGATCATATTGGCAGAAAGCAACAGGAGAGATAAGAAAACTGGCTAGGAGACCGCTGACAGTACGAGGCAGAATTAGTCTGATGTTGAGAAATAAAAAGACTCAAGAAAAAAAATAGAACCCTTGATCATTGTCACATTATTCAAGATAACCAAGAATCCACCGAAGATGAACAGATGAGGAAAATGTGGTGTAAACATAATGAACGATTATTCAGCCACAGAAAAGGAGGAAATCCTTCCATTTGTGAAAACACAGATGTGAAGGACATTGAGTGAAATAAGCCAGACAACAAAAGGCAAATACCGTATGATCTTAATTACCCGTGGAACCCTAAAATGTCGAACTAATAGATGCAGAGTTTAGAACAGTGGATCTGGGACCTGGAGCTGGGACCTAAGGATATGGGGAGATGTTGGTCAAAGGGAAGGAACTTTCAGTTGTAAGATAATTATATTCTAGGGTCCTAATGTTCAGCATGGTAACTAATACCAGTATTGTATTGTCTGCTTGAGATTTGTTGAGAGCGGATTTTAAGTGTCCTCAATCCTCCACACGCTGACACACTACACATGAACTGACACGCAAACACACACATAGTAACTACGAGTGTTTTATGAGTGTTGATGGACATGTTAATTAATTCAACTATGGTACTCAGGGCATAATGTATACATAGATCATGGTATACATTTTGAATATATATAGTTGTTAATTATTTATAAATAGAAGAAAAAATAGTTTATACTATACAGGATTTCCTAATGAATTGGTTGTGGTTGGGGAAAAGAAGTCTATTGGAAGATACGTCTGTAGTTCAGATAACTCATATCAGGGGGACCAAGACCTTGCCAGCTCCAGTCTAATAAATCGAAACTTGATACAACACAGCTCCATGATATATACATGAGAAATAACAAGAGGACTATTTCATTTTTTAGTTCTATCAGAAGAACTACTTATCTTTCAAGAGCCAGTACATGTTTCTTCTGCAAATACATTTTCAGTGTGCCATCCAAACACATTTGATCACCTGTCTTTTATTACTGAATTTAGCATAATATATTAGAATTATATTTTTTTGACTGGTCTACCAAACTGAATTCTTTGAGATCAGAAAGCTTGTCTTATTTTTTTCCTTCTATGCCTAGTTAGAACAGTACCTGGCATCAGTTCAATACATGAATTAGGAAGAAGTGAAGAATCAATATTATGTGCAAAGAGGACAGAGGAGCCCTTTGTTCCTAAAGTTATTGTCTGGAGTGGTGGGGGTGGGTGAAAACACATTCACATAGTAAATTAAAATAAGTGTCAAATGACTGATAAAAACGATATGGTCCATAAAGTCTTATGTTCAGAATGAAGTGCTCAGAGGAGAATTAGAGGAAATTATGGATATTTCTAAATATAAAAACAATGCTTCAAAACATTTGAAATTTTAGAACAAGGTCAAAACTTTGAGGTCATGAGTTCTATTTCTTTAATTCATACAGTAGAAACCGAAGCCTAGGAAGATTTATGAATAAACTTACCCATAGATGCTCAGATGCAAATGGATAAAATGGGATATAACGTGTTAGCTATTTTCTAAACCAGTGTGAAATGAAAGTAATAACTAAAACTTACATGTGCATTATGCATGTCAGGCACTATCGTAAACACTTTGCTTATGTTAATTATTTAATTGTCATCACAATCCTGGGAAGTGCTGATATTGTCAATTTTACTAATGAAAAATTACACCATTAGAAGTGGTAAATTTGGATTTCGACATGGGCAGCTCCCCACAAACAACACCGTTAACTGAAATACTTTTGCCAGCATTTACTTCAGCTATCGGAGGTATTCTTTCCATAGAATTTTTCATGATATCATGTATGTTTGATTTGGGAAATTTAGTAATGATTTGTTAGATGTAAAAGCATTAAGAAGTTTTGGTTGATGTTTTATTTTCTTTTTTGGGGGGGTGCTGGGGATCGAACTCAGGGCCTTGTGCTTGCTAGGCAAGTGCTCTACCACTTGAGCTAAATCCTCAACCCCTTGGTTGAGGATTTGAAATCACCTATAGCACATACTAATGGAGTTAGCATTCAGTATGTACATTGAGTTTAGTTGAATACGCAGTTACTTGTATGTCTTTCATTGTAAATTCATCTTTTTCATCTCTAACAGTTTTACCTTTAGCTATAACTAATGTTGCTTCTATGCTTACTTCCCCACATCCTATTTAGACACTACAATTTTTACTCTTAAAAATGTTATGCTGTAATCAAACACTTAATCTAACAAAAGTCAAAGCCAAGTAGACATGGGAATGTATACATACATGCACGTATGTATATTTATGCATACACGTGTACTGTGTATCTTATATTCTTTGGCTTTTCTAGGTACTGGCCCCTCAGTAAGTTCTTGCTAAATTGACCTGAAAGCAATCAAAAGACAAATATAAGTTGATAGCTCTAGTAAAATACATCGTATTTCCATTTTACTAAATAAACAAGGGGAGCAGGTTGACACAGCAGGCTAGAAACTTGCAAAACGTGTTTACTTACCTATGCTCCAAATCTCTAGAGATGATAGAGCTTATTTTAAAAACTAGTATTACACCACTCTTGTAAGATAGGGAGTATACTCCATGGACCAGAAATTCTGAGAAATCCTCAAACTATTGTTATGGTTTATGTCTAGCTAGCCCCCCAAAGTCTCATGTGTGCTCTCGTCACACCAACAAAATGAGATTGTATTGCCTTCTTAAGAACAAGAGGATTTGTATTCTGCCCAGGGCTTATGGTGGTAAATGAAGCGCCCCATGTTTGGTGGCAATGCCTGCAGAGTGAGGTGAATCAGGCTGGGAAGAGAAAGCATGCTGCATTCTGGGGCAGAGTTCAGAACCGTCCCATCTGTGTAAGGCAAGAGCCAGAAATCTATCATTCCAGGACAGGCTTAATAGCAGAGAGGAATATACAATAGTTCCAGAAAAAGTGGCAAATATGGGCAGAAATCTCCAAGGCAGATGAGTTGTCATGAATTGTAATTCAGTGACAACCGAGTCTTTAAAGAACTCGATGCAAGTAGAATTCTGAGGTGGTGGATCAAGCCACTTGTCATTGTGTGCAACCACAAAGCTTAGATCCTGAGCCTGGATTGTGCCAGAGAGGTGCTGGTGTTTTCCCACCAAAGTGCCACAGCACAAGAGCCACACTGAGTATCCTGATTCTAGTGGTTAGCTTTCTGTCTTTGGTTCCTGTCCAGGTTATGATGGGCAGTGGAGAACTTACATGCCTACTCCTTTCTCTGCAGCTTTGTCACCAGCCTGGTGTGTTTGATGCCTGATTATTTGACAACGTGGGCTCAACAATCAGCACAAAAGCAGGGCATTATGCCAAGGTACCACACGCCACAGATCAAAGACCTAACGCGGAAGTGGGAAAAGCTTAAATAGGGCAGGAATGATGAGCTTCGAGGAGTGGGATGGATAATTACCAACTGGTTGCAGGACTTAGTCCTTCAAAATTTGAAGTTTTTTAAGCAATAAATTTGTTGAGAATGTCAAGACTTGGGGAGATGGAGATTGCCAATGTTCTATGGCTGTTATCAGGGTCTTACAGGGAGTTGCATAAGAAGTGAAAGAGAAGAAGAATTAATCGGAAACAGGTAAAACTACTAGTGGAATGTACAAAGATCATTTCCCTAAATCGATACCCCGTATCCAGAATAATATAGTTTCTCATGTCCAGGGTGCACAGGGTTCTGTCAGACCTATGATGTAGGGTAGGGAATGTTGCTGAAATGCTGGACAGGCACAGAGGAGTGGGAAGCATAAAACGTATGGCTTTTATAATCCCTCCTCTCCCAGGAAGGTGATGAGTTTATCGAGTGTTCTGACAGAATTGTGGACAGGATAAAATGAGCCTGCCTTTTAGAAGGTTACATGATTATGGCAAATAAAATGAAGGGGCCAAAGGGAACAACCTTGAAGTTGCCCCAGTTATATTTTATGAAAAACAAAACCAGGATAAGCCCTATCTATGATAACCAGGCTAAAGTCTTAGTATGTAAAAGAGGGACAACTAGGGGGGAGTTCGGACCATCTGGAAATGAGACCAAGGAAGAACCCAAATTAAACCTGTTCCTATGGCATTTAAATAGTAAAATAGTTTATCTAATGAAGTAGGTGCCCTCTAGGTGGTTGCTAGCTGATCCTGCCCCACCAAGACCCCAGGTCATCCGATGATTTATGTGCTAAAGCAGGGCATTGGCTAATTAGGTGGAGATGCTTGCACACAGGTAAAGCTTTGGAGGGATGATGCATTTTCTTCTGTGCTATCCATACATCTTCCCATTTATAGTCCAGAATAAGCTGGGCCTTTTAGCAAAGGATCTTATAACTATTCCTGTAGCACATCATCTGTACAATGTGGGGAATAAAAGTGCTAGTATGAGTTCCTGAAAAAGTAAAATTTCCCATCTATTTTTTACTATCTCAAGGTAGATTGGCTATCTAGATCCATTTCTTCAAAGATCTGTTCTTAGCCATCTTTTAGCAGCCCAGGAAATTGGGGATATGTTAGGGTCTAGAGTAGAACAAGTACAGGGTACAGGGCAGCACCCTATTTCTGTTGGGTTTGATCGATCTTTTACATTTCTACCTCTTAACATGGAAGTTTGTATTATTAATTTGAGACATTTCTTCTTTTCTGGTATAGATATTTAAAGGTATGCATTTCTTTGTAAGTACTGTTTTAGCAGAGTCCCATACATTTTGATATCTTATGTTTTCATTTTTATTCAAAGCAAAATATTTCTCATTTTTCTTACAAACCTTCCTTGGCCCATGGGGGAATAACTTAGGACCTTGCTCAAAGAATTGCTGTGGGACACAAAGGACCATGGACTACAGAGCCTGGCATAATTGCTTTGTGCTGGCTAATATTTTCACTGCCATTTACCTTTCTTTTTCCTCATTCTGCTCTAAGAGGAAACCTGAAGCTTCTCTTATCTTTGCTACCATAAACACTAGGACATATTTAAGTTAGTTCTTATTATTTCATAACTCCTTTGTCATTAGCAGTATGAAATTAGGATGCTATGAGGACCCAGACTTTCTTATATTGCTAATATACAATGATTTCTTTAATTTACTATTTGGATGAGACAGAACCGCTATTTGCCTTTTGCAAATGCTGCTTGCTTTAGTAGCCCCGTGTCTTTTAATATTGTGTGACCAGAATACGAAAACAAACAACGTGGGTAGGGGATTAGAAATAAAACATTTTGTTGCTTCTGTGACTGTCTTTCAATCAGAAGAGTTTGCTTTGGCTACCTGGGACTCTGTAACTCATTTCAACCAGTTCCAAGTTACATGCGTCCCACATTTTGGTGACTCTCCTTTACACCTAAATGAATTTCTTTACTAAATGTCATTCCCAGGAGTTTTTTCTCTTCTCATTTTAAAAACACCAAGCAGAACTGAATATGCCATAGCTCATATTAATATAATCGAAGCTAAGATTAAAAAACAATTTAAAATTTCAAGTGTAGATTAGCGCCCCGAGAATTCTACTCACTGTTAAGTGCAGATGTCAACTAGGAGGAGCGCTCTCTATCTCTGAAGGAGGGAACAGGATTTCAGGGAAGCAGCACACACTCACTGAGATGCTCTTTCAGCCTCTGAGCACAGCGCCGCTGCTTCCGGCTGGATACAAGCGTCTGCCCTGAAGGTGGCTTCTTGTGGATTTGTTACACCTAACAGCCGACCACTCACATTTTTCTATAGGCTTCTCTTCTGTCTGTCTTTTAAAGGTTTTAACCCCTGTGAGAGTCTGACTTAAATCACCCATTTCTCTTGACATAAGTGACCACAAAAGAATGCACTAGTGGTGCGTTCTTTAAAGCAGTCATTACTTTTGTAAGAAAGTTTAATAGTAAAATAATAAATCGATATTCTGCAGGTAAACCTGTTTAACTCTGCTGCCATGAATTTTTCCTTTAAAGACTTCAGCTGTATGAAAATTTATTTATACCTCAAAAACCTATTCATTAAAATGCTTTCATCAATGTCTTTTCCTTTATTAATTAGCAATATTAATTAGTTGCATAATTTCTTATTAAAAAAGCGAAAAGGCAGCAAGCGTGTTGTCATTATGCCCGTCTCCGTATGTTCCCACTACGATTGTTTCTGTTCAGGTTGCCACAGAGCCGCAAAAGGTGCCACCTACTATTCATTAGGTGACATGAGCTGCTAGAGTATACAGGAAAAGTAAAGTGACTTTCCAGTGAGAAATACTTCACTGCGTAGGAAATTTTGTTTAAAATTATCATAAGCAATATTTGGACCTCCAGGATACCTGGAGGTTTTCATATTTTTCTGTATCTTTAATGTTTAATACTAAAACTTTTTATTTTGTCCCTATCAATTTGACAGTTGCAGAAGCAAGAATTCCACAGGCTGTATTTTGTCACATTCTCCAGAGTGTGTCTAAGATGTCCTCGCCCATTAAATAGGTCAGTTATGCATATCTTTGGGGAAGCTGTGAATTAAAGATAAAAAACACAACATGCCTAATACAGTATTAAATATCTTCAAATTGTCCTCTTTAAAGACTTCAATGAGTAGGACAAGGTGTGTATCATTAATGGAGAAGTCGTGAGGTACAACCTGCAGATTCTTAGGGATTTCTAATCTTTTTCCAGGGATCCATGAGGTCAAAACTATTTTCACGATAATAATGAGATATTATTTTATTCGCTCTCATTCTTAAACAAGTGTACAAGGAAGTGTCCTAGAGGCTATAGGATGTGCGATACCACACACACACGTAGTAAGTAATTTATTGTATAAGTATTGAGCATATGTAATATACAAAGCACCGTGTTGCTTTGAACGAAGGGTGTGAAGATAAATGACGAACTCTCTGCTCTTACTAGCTTACCATCTAGTGAGGAAGAGGAGAAATGTACACAGAAGGTGGTATGTGACACACGACAAAATAGATGCAATAAATTAATATGAGGACTCAGAAAACAGGGACACATTGCCTTATTTTTCATAATCTAGGCGTCTTCTACAAAGCCAAACATGAAAAAGATTTGCAGAAAAGTAAAATAGTACTATCTTACTGATTAATTTCTGGGAAAATTTTCAGGAATACGCATGTTAGTAATGTAACATAGGTACACACTATTTTTTGTGGCACTGAGGATTGGACTCCGGGCCTCACATGTGCTCAGTAAGGGATCCACCACTGAACTATGTCCTCATCCTCTTTAAAAATTTTTATTTTCAGTCAAGGTCTCTGTGTTTCCAGGCTGGTCTTGAACTTGTGATTTTCCTGTCACTGCCTCCAGACTCTTTGGGATTATAGGTGCATATGAATTAATAAATATTTTACATTTCTGATATGTTAATATTAGTATACACAGTACATATAAACAAAGGTTTCCAAGAAAACTTACTACTTTTACCATTCTGTTCCAAAAATTGCATGCCTGAAGTTATGCCCGACATCCTTACGCATGCTAATGACCTCCCTCCGTTTTTATTTCCTGGATCCTGCACCTCCTCATCCTGCCCCCAGCTACACAGCCACTGCTTGAGTTTTAAGTTTCACAGTCCTGAATACTTGCAGCAATTTGGTGACTTGAGAGAAAGACTTGCCTGAGGAGATAACAAGAGGTAACAGGAGAACCAATGAACTTTAGAGAATTTAAATTTTATAAGCAGCATTTCTCCTACACCACGCATTCATGTAACCGAGGCAAAAACTGATCAGAGGTAGAACCTTATCATTTAAGGACAGTCTGAAATATCTTTCACATTCTGTAGGTATTTTGTGTTTTTTTCTTTTAACACTCAAGATATGGGGGATTCTCCAAAGACATGAATAACTGACCTATTTCATGGCAAGGACACCTAGGTTAGGAGTAGTGACATGATTTGTTTAAGACAATACAGCTGATCAGTGGCACTGGGATTCAGAGCCTTGTTTGATTAGTTTCTGGGCCAGGTGAACAAGAAGTGCCTTTCAATTCCTCTTCAACAGTCTTCTCCTCTCCCCTCCCCGTCTCTCTCATAGTGGGGATGGCATCCAGAACCTTGCGCTTGCTAGGCAAGTACTGGGCCTTTGCACCATATTCCTACATCCCCACCCCACATCTTTTCTTCTTTAGACTTTGCCTTGCAAGATCATAACACTGGATCATAACGCTTGCTTTAATGAATATATTTTTGTAGCATGGAAGCATAAATTTGACTAAACCCAGGGGCTGGGCCCTCCTTAGCTGTTTTAGGGTATTTCTTTTTTTTCTCTCATGTCATTGCAGCTCTCTGATAAGAATTGGGATTTCTAAGTATTCTCTATGCTCATAAATGGATGCCTTGTGTTGTAATCAGGGCTCTTTTAGCATGAAGAGTCACAGACTTTTCAAGAGCTCTAAAAATTAATGAGAAAGATAGTTTTATTTCATCTAGAAGGTAAATTGAAATTAATCAATAGGAACTTAAAAAATAAATTGCTAGTATAGATTGAAGGATTTTTAAAAATGTAAATCTGCATCTTGATACACTTTCCTATACTTCATCCTGAAAAGAAATTCTGTCTTGCTTTTTTGGGACTATCTGGTCCAAGTTGGCTGATTCAGTTCCACCTTAATAATCAGCTCAAGTACCTGAACAAATTCATATCATTAACTTTCATCTCTATTTGAAATTATAACTGAAGACTTAAAAATAATGCTTATTCATTCAGAAAGTACTGTGATTTTCCTATCTGAACGATCACAGGGAAGATTGTAAATAATTTGAACAACTCCAAAATAATGTATTTTAAATGTCACCAATTTACTGACTTGATTTTGCTAGAAAAAGACTTTAACCCAATCACATCAACAGAATAGGGAGCTCAGAAGCAACTTTTCTAATAAAGAGTTTAGATTGTCTCTGAGGAAAAAAGTTGAGATGGGAGATGATAAAAGAATCCTAAATAAGATAATAGCCTTTAAAAGTGTTGATCTGATGTAATATGATTTATTTACTACCTTATGCTGAAATATCTTTATAGCTTTTATAATTATGAAAAATAAGTTTTTTCAGACTCCTGTTATTAATTCATTACACATATTTTATGATGTGCATCACATCCCACTGACCATATTCATTTCTTCTCTCTCTTGCAATAAGGTAAGCTAGCAAGAATAGAGAGTCTGTCATTTATCTTTACATCCTTCACTCAAAGCAACATGCATATTATGCCCAATATTCATACAGATTACTCATTACACATGATGATGTTTTCTCATAATTTAAATTTTAATTCTATATAGCTTTAAGTGGAATCTAGAATTTAGAACTCCAAATTTAGCTGCCTTGCTTAAGTTTTATTTATTTGCATTCTTTAAATGAAGTTTCACATAATATGTAGGAATCACCTAAACAACGAATGGAATTGCTTTTGTCAGTTGTGGTCAATTAGTTACCCTGGAATAGAAGCCCTGTTCTTTGACTTTAGGCTCAGAGACCACATCTCCTCCATCATGTCTTCCAAGACTGTTGAGAATCATACATTTGAAAATGAATAGCTAGTTCGGGACAAATCTAGTACTCTAAAAACATGAATAAGACAGAAATTCAGGAAGTAATCAGAATACTCATGTCAGGAAAGAGATATTTTCTTTCATAAAAATTGATCAGTATATAAAGTCATGGATTAATTTTTTTTAAACGCGAAAGATCCCCTGAACAAATTTGCTGTATGTCATGTTTTGGTGAAAGTCAGCCGCTAGTGTCTTCACAGTGCGGTCCACCTGAGATTAAGCCTCTGATTTTTATTTTTGGGAGACGTGACCTACTATAAAAGTGCTTATGCTAACCCTAAGAAAAGAGATGTAACGACAGCAAAGAGAAAGTGGTTTGCCTCAAGAGAAGATTGTTCATGGAGATGGGAAAGCAGGGGAACGTGGCCTTGTTTACTTTTTCCAGGAGCAGGAAGAGGCCGGAGGGCAGGGGTGCTGGCGGCAAGTTGTGCCTGTGGTTAAGAGCAAGTATTTCAGGAGAGCTGGACAGCTTCGGGTTTGAATTCCAACTATGCCATTTGAACCATCTTCTCTCCTTATCTGCCAAATAGGCACAATTCTCCTTGTCTTAAAGGATTGCTCAGAGAATTACAAAAGACCGTACGTTTTTAAGGCCTGGTATATCATAAACATTTATCAAGTGGGAAAAATAAAGACAAGCAAACAAAATTACAAAAAATATTCTTACAACTGAGAATGTTTGTGCTATGTTAGCTTGGGGAACTTATTTCTTAAGAGCCTGCTACTATCATCTGAAATTCTACATACCTGAAGTAACCTCTTATATGCTGTTTTTTTAAAAAGAGGAATTAACTCAAGTCAGATATGTTACAGTACAAAACATTTGATTTCGGCATTATTAATTTTCAATCAGCTTCTTGAAAAATACATTGTTTGTATCAAAATCATCACTGTTTTACTATTCCTTTGGTGAATTGATAAAACCAAATTTCAAAACCAGAATAAGAAAATATTCAGTCCTGAAATTTGCAGCGTTTCGAACAATGAGACACCTTATGCATCTGAAACAATTCGTTGATGGTACCCATTTCTCTACTGGGAAAGGCCTGGGGCGAATCACCCCCTGCCGAGTGCTTTGCCAAGAAGCTTTGGTTATCCTCACAAATACCACAGTTCTTCTCCGGTTTCCTGTGTGTTAAGGGCCTGAACATTATTACCTATTGCTTTCCCTACACTTGTGATCAGAAGAGATCTGAATCACACAGGGACAAGCCCTCATTTATTATAACCAGTGAGCGACCATGTCAAGGGTAGACATGCAGTTAAAGACTGCAGGACAGCAAAGACTCAAGAAGACCAAATACGCTTCTGCCTGACGCGCCTGTGAGCTGACAAGTACTACTCCCGGGAGGGAGTCTGCCTTCTTTGGGAAGGAGAGGCCTCAGGGCCAGATACGCCGCGTCCTCATGTCTCCCACACAAGTATGTCCAGAGATGAACTCAGCTGGAAATGAACGTTACGGACAGCTTTAAAGATGGAGTGAAGTCATAGCCCGGCAGTTTGTCCTTTTGCCTTGCGACAGGGTGTGCTGCGTGTTCACTCTGTGCAAATGCCTCTGGGCTTTAAAGAGAAATATTTTTTCTCACGATAAGAATAGACAATTAAAAAATGCCAAAAAGAGTAGAAATTGTATTCATATCATCACTCCTGTACAGTTACTATTAACATTTTTCTATCTTTTGGTGTTTAAGAATCTGTAAAAATACTGAAAAACATTGTATTCCACTCCATGCTACAAGCTTTATAAACTGTGTGTGTGTGTGTGTGTGTGTGTGTGTGTGTGTGTGTGTCTCCGGCCATATGGGTTTATATAATTCAGCTAGTCATCCTATAGTTATTTCTATTTGTTGAAGTTGTTTTCAGATTTTCTGAGAATATAAACAATGCTGATATAAATATAATTTTTCTGATTTAAATATCAGCTTTTGCTGCTTCCAAAATTTTTTTTTTAAACCTTAAAATACGTCCCTCAGAGCCTAGCTTCAGGGTCCAAGAGCCCAGTATTCTGGCAGGGCTTTGTAGGAGGTAAGGAACCACTTTCTCCTATTAAAAACCTAATCGGCTCTCTGAAGTCTGGTGGCTGAAGGTTGTCTGAGGGGCCATATTTGAAGAATGGCAACGGCACCGGCAACTGGTAAAGGGAGTTACGTGCTGTTACAGATATTAATCACAGCAGTTCTTTGTCAGGATGAAATATTGACTTTTCAGGCTCTTCGATGCCTGAAAGTAGTTTCACAGAAAACGGGACGTATTTTCAACTTGACAAATCCCTCAAGGAAGAGGACAGGTGCTAACACTGAATGCCAGTTTGGATGCAGAATAGGGATCTTTATTTGACACCGATTATCACTGGAGTTGCATAGTGGGGTTTATTGCCTGAATTGTACCACTCGTCCTTCTCCCTATATCTGATCAGTATGGAACACAGCAGGGATCTTAGTCAAACAGACTCGAGATCTCAGCCGTAGTACTAATAGAACTAGATCGCGGTATGCAAAATGCCTCCTAATTCCCTAAGCCTAAAATTCTGCTCATCTCCTGATTTATCTACCTGCTTACAGGTGAGAAGCTAGTGTTGAAAAACTAGGCCTATCTTGGTCAGTTTATGCCGTGAAAATGGAAGACACAGTGCCCACTGTATAAACGAGCAGAAAGATCACAGAGGACCAGAGGGATTATCTCCCATCCCCCTGGTACTGTCGCCTCTCACACTGGTCCACACGGCCTGGGGGAGAGCCGTCTCGGTTCACCCCATCAGGACAGGCAGCGGGGCAGGGAAGACACACCTCAAGCAAACATGAAGAAGGAATTAGGTCCGGATCTCTCACTCTCTGGATGACCACAAATAGTCCAAAGAATGTTTGAGAAGGAATCCTATTTGCAGGAAGGAACCCGAGGTTCAGGTGTATCATGCGATTTTCTAAGGTCACACAGTGAAGCGGCAGGCGGATGAGCCATCACTCAAGCCCAGGTGTGTCGGCCCGGAAGCCGCATGTTCTTTCTATTGCCCTGCCAGCGCTCCTGCTTTCAGGAGCCCCATCTCCCCGCAGGACATTCACATTTTCGTGCAGGCTTTCTGCAGACACAGCACCTTAAGAGACAGGACTGACTCATGGTGGGAATTTCAGACATCTTGGTTGACTAGAAAGGCTGAGATTTTGGGCAATTTGGACTTTTGATATTTCCAAAATAAATAAACCATCTATAACATTTGGAATAGCTATGACGATCAGGTTAAGCTCAAGACAGAAAAATTTGAGGTAAAAATCAATGCCTAGACTCGAAGGCAACATCTTGTCACTAGAAATACTTTTTATTGTCATGTAGTTCTATTATTTAAATTTAAAACATCACTTTGTAACATAACGATCCATGACAATTGTGTTGTTTCATGCTTTATATATTTCATAAGATACTTGTAATGCACATTTTTTGGAGAGCAGTCTTAGGTGCACAGCAAAAGTGAATGGAAGGGGCTGGGGATTTAGCTCAGTGATTAGAGTGCTTGCCTTGGAAGCACAAGGCCCTGAGTTTGATCCCCGGCACCACAAAAAAAAAAAAAAAAAAAAGTGAATGGAAGAGGGCTGGGCGTGGTCGTGCGCACCCATCTCCTTCCCTTTTCATCTACCCCTTCCTCAACCCCTGGCAACCAGTAATCTTTTTATTGTCTCTACGGTTTTGCCTTTTCTGGAATGTCATAAGGTTGGAATGATATGGCATATAGCCTTTTCAGGTTGACCTTCCTCACACAGCAATATGTATTTTTCTTCCATAATTTTTCATGGCTTGATCATTTCTTATAAGCATTAAGTAACATTATCTGGCTCTACCACAGTTTATTTGAACATTCACATACTGAAGGTACATTGGTTGCTTCCACATTTTGGCAATTATGATTAAAGCTTCCCAAAACACTCATGGGCAGGTTTTTAGGTAGGCCTACAATTTCAAATCCTCTGGATAAATACCATGGAACGCAATTGCCAGACTGTATGACAGCCTGTTTGCTTTTATGAGAGAGCTACCCCTTTCAAAGTGACTACACTATCTCCATTCCCACTAGCAAAGAGTGAGCATTCTTGTCGATCTGCACTTAGTGTCGTCAGCGATCTGGATTTTGACCATTCTGATAGGTGGGTAGTGGGGCTCACTGCTTTAATTTGGAATTCCCAGGTGACACGTATGGAACTTTTTTTAATGTGCTTATTTGCCATTTGTGCATCTTTGCTCATTTAAAAATTGAGTTGTTGGTTCTCTTATTGTTGAGTTTTAAAATTTCTTTATAGAGTTTGGATAAGCATTCTTATTGTGTTTTTGCAAATAATTTCCCCCAGTTCTGGCTTGTCTTTTCATTCTCTTGTAACTGTCTACTGTGGAACAGATATTTTTAATTTTAATGAGTGTTTAACTCCCAGGCTTGTCCACAGTGAATCTCAAGAATTAGCAATTAAGGTTTAAGATTCCCTACCCTGACACGCTTCCCACGGAGGTGTCTGCTTGTGGTTTTCTGGTCTGGTAGGTTGCGATTCTCTGTATTTGCCTGTCACCCCCCATTTGGGTGGGGGCATACTTTGCCCTCCTCCTCTGCCCCATGAGCCTCACTTCTCTTAAGATCGGAGAAGACTTTTGAGTTTTTCAGTTTGTTCAAATTTTTACTCATTAGGATGGGCTGGTGATGGCCAAGCTTCCTAGATACCAGGCTGACTATGCTTGTTTTTTTTTTTTTTAAATCATGTGAAGAATAAAATTTTTAAAAGATATATTTCAAAGAAAGAGAAATACTTTGATTATACTTTCTTTAATTTTCTAATCTTAATGCTTTAATTAAAAAAAATTTGGCTACAACAGTCACCATTTCTTGGTTTATAAAGATGATGTTCCTTTCCAAAACAAAAACAAAAACAAAAACAAAAAACGGAAAAGCAAATGCAAAGTGCATCAGTAATCTCAAAATCACTTTTATAATTTCTTTGGTATTTCTTGTGTTTTTTATAAAAAGCTTTTGCCTATTTTTATGTAAAATCAGTCATCTTTCATTTTTATCACCGGAGCTCTGGATTCTAAAATCCGTCTTTTCTCAGGCATCTTCTTCCATCAATTACTCTTCTTCCTGGATATTTAAACACACCTCCACGCCCAAACCCTCTCTCTGTAGTACTGGGGATTGAGCCCAGGGGTTTTGTGCTGAGGTACATTCCCAGACCTCTCCTTTTCTTCCTTTTAGTTTGAGACAGTCTCACTAAGTTTCTAAGTTACCCATGCTGGGCTTGAATTTATGATCCTCCTGCTTCAGCCTCCAAGAGTGCTGGACAACAGGCACGCACCACCCTGGCTGTCCTCTCTCTGGTTCTTAGTTTTCACCATATGATCGTTGTCAATCAAGGATGTGCCTTTCTGTAAACATTTGTTTTGGCACAGACACACCCGCCCTTTCCAGCTCGAAGTTAAATGCCCTTCCGCCTTGCAGAAGATACTGTTTTTCTTGGGTCTCTTGTGCTCCTGTGTGTCTTCTGGGTGTGCCAAAATTGCAAGGCATGACTGCTTTTTACTTGGACCATTTCTCAGACAAAGAGAAGGCCCTGTTCATGTTTGCAGAACCAGCGGTGGGTTTCCCAGACCCAGCGCTCTTTGGGTGCATGTGCAGCATTCAGGTCCACTGTGACACATATGCTAAAGGGATGGAACTGAGACTCCAGGAACAAGGCTGTATATTTATGGTCCACTGATTTGGGCTTAGGGGCCGAAGCGGCTCCATGGGAAGATAGTCTTTCAAACAAATGGTGCTGCGACAGCTGGACATCCATGTGCAAAGGAATGAAGGTGGCTCTCTACTCACACCATATTCCATGTACAAACATTAACTCAGAATGGACCAAAACCCAAATGTAGGACATACATCCACACATCTATACTAGAAGGAAATATAGGTCTTCTAACTAAATGATCTCGAGGGTGGATAAGGCAATGGTCTCTTGGGTATTTAGATATAATGCCAAAACAAAGCAACCAAAGAAAAAATAATTATACTAAATCAAAATTGAAAAGTTTTGTGCTTAAAAGGACATTCTCAAGAACATAAATTGGTGACACATAAAATAGGAGAAAATACTTGAAAAAAAAATTGGATGAAGGTCCAGCATCCAGAAAATATAAAACAGTCTTATAACCCAACAATAGAACAACAAATCATCCTATACAAAAAAAGAGAAAATAAGGATATGGATAAAAGAAGATATACAAATGGCCCAAAGCACATGAAAAGATGCCTAACATTAGTATCTATTAGGAAAATGCATATAAATGTCAAACAGATACCATCTCATATACACAAGGATGGTGAGAATTTTAGAAAGACAGGTAATGAGTGTTGGCAAAGACGTAGATAGATTAGCAATTTAATACTTTGGTGGTAGGAATGTGAAAAGATGTAAGTACTTTGAAAATAAATCTGGAAGTTCTTCAAAAAGTTAAACAGAGTTATCAGATGATCCCATACTTTCATTCTTAGATATTCCAAATACAATGGAATATTTTGCCATATAAAAATAAAGTTCTAGGGCTGGGGATTTAGCTCAGTGATTAGAGTGCTTGCCTTGCAAGCACAAGGGCCTGAGTTCGATCCCCGGCACCACAAAAAAAAAAAAAAAAGTTCTGATACATGATACATCATAGATAAGCACTGTGAAAAATGTAGATGAAAGAAGCCAGACATAAAAAGACACATAGTGTATGATTCTTTTCACACAAAATGTACAGAACAAGTGAATCCACAGAGAGAGCAGTAAATTAGGAGTTACCAGGAGTTAGCAGAGCAATGGGGAGACTCCTAATGAGGATAGACTTTTATTTTGGGATGGTGGGAATGTTCTGGAATTAAGTAGTTGTATAACTCAATGAATTTACTGAAAATTACAAAACTATACAATTTAAAGAGTAAATGTTATGGTATGTAAATTATATCTCAACTAAAGAAAATACCACAAAATCTTCACTGAGCCATAGTCCAGAAACAGGAGAGCTGACTCAATGGTGATCACATTGCACAGATTCTTTTATCTATTTTCCAGGGAACTTTGACAGGACTAAAGCAGTAATTCCCTCAATAGGAGGGGAGATCAAAGTAATAATTTTAGTACTAATTCTCTTGTGGGAACAAAAACTATTTTATTGTTTATCTTTGAAAACCAAAAAGAGAAAAAATTATAGCCAGAGAGGCGATGGATACCCTGAGATACAAAGACCATGATGACCCCTGGTGACCAAAGGCCAGAAGGAAAGCCCATGTCCTTCCTGGTAGGTAGTGTGCCTCTGACAAAGTTTGAAGATGAACTAGGAAGGGACCACCCAGCAGGGGATGGGACACTGCTCCCTTGGAGAGCAAGGGAAGAGTCTTCTTTAAAAAATTTTATTTACCAAGAACATGTATTGTTATATTGTATACATAGTGATCACATTCATCATAGTTAATTTGTACCTATACATGATACATCTTGGTTCCTCCCCTTCCCCACCCCTCCCTTCCACTCCCTCTCCCTCCCCTATTTACAGTAGCCTTATTTACATTTTTCCCCTTTTCCCTTTCTTTCCTTTTTCCTTTCCTTCTTTTCCCCCTCCTGCCTTTCTAATTCTCCTCCCTATTGAATATTATCTTTCTTTTACTTAGTATCTATTATACTTTTTTGTCCTTATTTATGTTTATGGTTTCTCATACCAGGGAAACAATTTGATATGTACTCATGTGTGTCTGATTTATTTCACTTAAGAGAATATTCTCAAGGTACATCCATTTACCTATAAATATCTTAAGTTTATGCCTTTTTATGGCAGAGTAATACTCCATTGTATAGAAAAACCACATCTTCTTTAGCCATTCATTAGTTGTTGGGCATAAGGGAGGAGTCTTGGACCCTTGGTACCATAAACTGGGACTTACTGTTACTCTTGTGGGTATCAGAGTAGTCTGCTACATCCAAATTGAAATTCACCCAACTAGTCTGCTTAGGGAACCTCATACTTATGTTCATTAGGGATCCTACACAGTATGTTGCTGAGTAGAAATGACTTACATACCTGAGCAGCTGAATGAGCTGCATCTGATCATTGGGAGCTGTTGTAGTTACCTGAACTGGAAAATGATTTCAAGTTTATTCCATCTTTTTAAAAAAGCACTGGTTTAAGCAGTGCCTCCCTATTGCCTCTATTCTTCCTTCATTTCAGCTAACCTATATTTTAAATTTAATTTTGTAATGGATAGATGGAATTATCATGCCATGAGATGTTTAATACATGCATATATTGTTGAAATATTTTTACTGAATTGTTGGGGCATCCTGTTTTCTTCCTGTGTTCTATTCTAGGGGAGTCTGCTCCTCAGCCACTTCCGCTGGCTCAGCCTGCCCTACTGGAAGGGTCTGATCTGGAAATGCAGCCTCAATACATGCTGCTAGTGCTGCCCTCAGTGTGGGAAGGATGGAGGCTTCATTAAGTTGGACTAAGTGATCTTTCTTGAAGATGTCATCCAAGACATCCATCCAATCAAAGACACCATGCTAGTTCTTAGTACGTAAAATATGAATTTAAAAAGCTTTCCGAAAAAAAAAAAAAAAACTTTCCGGAACAAAAACAAAACTAAAAAGTCAGCGGGTCTAGATTGGTCAATGCCTGAATTCATTCGAACTTTAAAAAAGCATATAATTTGATTATTTGCTATTTCAGAAAAAAATGCAAAAGAGCTACAATTAATTTTTAGAAGATAATCTTAGGACTGAATACTAATAAGTACAGTTCAAATATATACTCGACTATACATATAGATATATAAAACATTAACAAATGAAAGTTAGCAATGTGGTAAAAAGAATAGTAAACTTTAAGTGTAGTTTTTTTTTTGGTTTTCAAGTTTGAAAAATAGTTTAACATTTGAAAATCTATTAAAATCTATAAATCAATGTCCTGGAAGACTAAGAAAGAGCCATTATGTCAGTCGATATTTTCCGCTTTTTGGTATTGCTTACATATTTGGATGGTATATTTAATTTGGTTCTGTCCAGGTTGCAGATAACTTTTGGGATGATCAGCGAATTTCCCAGTTCGTCAACTGGCCTGCCCACTGGAAAGGAAGGAAAGGGAAGGGTACAGAAAATCTTTCCAAGTCTGTCTAGAAAAGCAGATTGCCAATGTCAGTCAAACAAAGTTCAAATTGGATCAAATCAAGCTTCTTATGTGGCCCAGAACCATTAGATAATATATGACGATTGAGATGATGTTAATGACCAACGGAGTAAATTATAGGTCTTATTAAAATGCAAATAATTTTGGCAGAAATAATACATCCAACGTAATTTACCAAGTAGCAGAGGAGACACATAAGATGGAGAGAAAGGTGCCTCATCAATAAGGCCAAATCCTGCAGGACATCATTTTACTAACCTGATCCCGCTCTCAGTGAGCCCTGAATGTCTGTGCTGTAATCACAGAAACCAGCAAGAAAGAGCAGGGAAGACTGACAGGCAGACAGGAGAGGAGATTCACATCCAAGGGTGCCTCGGCTTTTGGCAGACGTTTGAATAACTGTAACTACTCTGGTTGTTCACAATTTATAGATGAAGAGGTTGACGTCTAGAGAAGTTAAATCACTTGCACCCAGTTATTACAGTTTTATGCCAAATTTTAACTCCAACTTTGTATGACTTCGAAGTCAATGTTTCCACTGAAATAATTCAAGAGAAAAATAGTCCATTATACCCTTTTTCCCATAATGCGAATATCAGATAAGTATTACATAAGCATGTTATATAGAGCGTACAAATATTTCATTCAACTGATTTACTAAAACTTCAGTAGGATACAGGAGCAGAAAACATCCTGTTAATTAAATACAAAGAAGAAAAGTAACCAGTGCAGATTAATTCTCCAGTGTGCATATATATTTAATTAAGCATTAAACAAATGAAAACAGGCAAGCCATCTGTCTCCTTTGATAGTCAACATTTTACAAGTTTACTTTCTGGTTGTATATTTCTGCCTGTCCATCCTTCCTTCCATTCTTCCTCCCACTCTTCCTTTCCTCCTTCCCTCTTCTCTTTCTCTCTGAAAAAATACATGTTAAATGACAGACATATCCTATGATCTCATTTAAAAAATCATAATTGTAACATTTATTTGGTCAATTAAAAATTACATGTCTTACATTTTAAAAATTGTTCCTGTCCCTTCTTTGGGAAAATCTGTCTTTGAAGTGGTTACTTATAACAAGGTTTACAGTTCGGGGTCATTGTCTTTTCAAAGCAGGGAAAGAAATAAAATAGTAGGTTTTTCCTAGTGAGAACTGTTTAGTTTAAGTATCTATGTAGTTTATTTTTCTCATATATTTAATTAACTGTCTATATTGGTAAAGAGACAATATATTACACATGTGAATTTTATATTCAAATAATTTTTCTTAGTATTTTTGGCAGCTTATTTTTGGAATGAAGTAGTAGAAATAGTTTTGGTGTGTCATTTACATTTGTAATCATTCAAGACATCATAAAACGACAGTCTGCCAAACCATGTTGCCCTCCCTCCAGCCCTTCGGCCCTCAATGTCTTACCAACAGATGGTGGCATCATGACTTTTGATCTTCAGGGTTTAACCCAAAAAGTAGTTAAACATTTTGCCGGTGAAGTGTGTGTTTGTTATTTTTTGTATTGACTTTGCATATTTTGGCCATAATTAAAATACTTTTGATAAAAATCAGACTTAATAGTCTTATGTTTTGGATTTTGAGCCAGGATTAGGAAACTGTTCACTACTCTCATGCATTTTAAGCTTGTCATCTTCCAGTATGTGTACAGTTTCATGTTTTTACAGCTAGATGTTCAATCCATTTGGAGTTTATCCTTGCAGACTCTATCTTTTCTCCATATTTAGAAAACACAGTCAGTTGTGCTATAGTGCTTGTTTTGGAAACACAACTTGTTCCAATGCAACTGACACATCAGGGAACAGTTCAAATGTAACACTAACTTTGCATATGTTTATGCGCAGTTTCATGTGTGAGAATCCCTGATTGGACACAGAAAGCCCTCCCCAGCCGAAATGAGCCACACTGTGCAGGAGCACACGATACACACCCCTTCTCAAACACCTGCCGGGTCTCTCAGTTCATCGCGTGTCTTATCCCACACGATTTGCTATTATTTCACACACTTGTAAACTTTTCTATGTCAAAAAATATGAGATCATTTATTCAACATCACAAACATGTCTAAGCAAAATGCCAAGCCATGCGTGCAACAGAAAAACTAAATAGAGGATGCAACCATGATACAGTAAAAGTTTTTTTTTTTTTTTTAAATGAGAGCATTTATGATATCTTTCAAGGGAAAGGTGTAAAGGGATTCATACTGCAATTAATCAGAGACTCCACAAAAGTGAAAGAGACATCCATTTTTGGAAAGAATTCAAGTAACTATGAAGTCTTTAAGAATAAAGCTATAGAAACAGAGGAAATGGAAAGATTATGGAAGGTGGATTGAAGACCAAACTCATGGAAAAAAAAAACCCTTCTTTATAAAGTCGAATCTGTATAACAAGGCCCTAGATAGACATTTCCAAATCCATCCTGAAGACACTTCCTTTCATTTGGAAGCCCTGACTCAGTGGTTTTGTTTAAACATCATTACAGTTTTAGTTTTCAAAGCCTTCACCTATCTGGCTGTTTTGAACGAAAGAAAATTCTAGCAGTGGAACACAGGTTAATTGGAGAAATAGGTCGTATATTGTACCCAATTTCAGTTTTGATAAAATTATCATCTGCTAAAATTGCACATCTTGGAGAATCTACATCTCAAAGACAGAAAAAACAGGCCCAAGATTCAAGGTTGTGAGCCATCCCAAGCAGGGATAATCTCCCTTCACCTCTTCACAGGAACTCACAAGCTGAAGCCTTCCCACATGAACCTTCTCAAGCAGACGCCAGGTCTTTTCAAGGTTATGGCTCATCATAAAAATTGTACTTAGGGATTTCTTAACCATTTAACATGTATGTATAAACTTGAGTTACATCTTTTATTTGGTTCCTTTCTTTGAAATTGTGTCGTTAATGGAATTTTTGAGTGGACCTTAACTTTATCCATAAACCTTATAGTTATTATGGTGTGATATTTTGCATAATGGGGTAACTATAACAATGTATACTTTCTTGTTATAGCGCAACCGATTATCCATATTTTCCCTTGAATTGAAATATCGCATTAAAAATTAAATTCCACACATACTTTTTCAATTCCCAGACATCCAATTGTGTCCCATGGTCTGACTACTCATATGCCAATGCCACGTTATTTTAATTTTTGAAGTTTGATAATACTGTAATATCTGGTAGTGTAAACTCTCCCTTCTCTTTCTCTTACCTTGCCCTTAACCAAGATTCCTGCATTTCAGAAGATTTCCTTTCTTACTTTTGCTGGCTAATTTTTCCATATTGACTTTAGATTCAATTTTATTAGGAACTGAAACTTCAGGTCCTTCAAATTTTTTTAGAGCAAGAAATAAACTGCTAAACTTGCTACATTGATCCTAATAGATATTATAAGGAGTTATGTACATTTTTCCAGAAATGGAGCATTTCACCAGTTCTACCTGATATATCACTGTAATATCTAGAAAAAAGATGTTGGTGACTTAAATCGAATCACATTAAATTCAGGCCTTAATAGAGACATCTGAAATCGTTATAAAATTAAACTTTCCTCTTCACAAAATAGTACTAGAACGTGCCTTCCACCTGCTCAATTTGAACATTCAATACAAATATTATATTGAAATGCTGCCCTTTGTGCTAGTAAAATAGACAGTTCCTAAAGACAAAAATGTGCTTTAAGAGACACATTTTCTTAAAATCTATTTTCTCATTTTTTATGACTTCATTTTTCTTAGCATGCTACATCTTGGTCTAGAATTGCTACATATTGAACCAGAAGGTAAGACACTAGGATAAAGAAGTGGGCTCGTATTTCTTACCTCTTTGGGCTTTGTGGCCTTTTAAAGTAGAAATTTATACTTCATGATCTTAATATCCCTTCCAAACCTAAAATCTCATGAATTGCTCATAAAGGCAATCTTAATCAAATTTTAAAAGTAAATGAATAAATAAAATGAATGATATTTGTTGATTCTTTTAAGGTAAGGTAAGCTTCATAAATAAATAGTGTGGTCAATATAAAATATTCTCTTGGATACTATCATAACTATAGAAATGTTTTTACTAGGTATTAAATTTTACTTCATAATATATAGAAACTTGTATGCCCTCTGTCTTGACACCGCTTTGATAATTAAATTTTTCTATAAAACTGCTTTAAGAAAAAGCCTGCTTTCATTACAGTGATAGGTAGAACTGGTGAAACTCTCATTTCTAGAAAAATGTAGATAACTTATTGTAATCTGTTAGGATCAATATAGCAACTTTAGCAGTTAATTTCTTTAAAAATACTCTCAGGTTAATAAGTTAATCTCATGATGTCGTTGGAAGACACAAGACTCATGAGTCAGAAGTGAAGGACAATTTATAACCACCACAATAGCAACAGCTGGAGTACCCAGGATTTTTGTTTGGCTCCCTGAACTTCTACTTCCATTATATGATGTGACTAGAACTAGATAATACCTGTGTACATGGTAGGTTGTTTTATAGGAGAAAAATCCTGAAGGTAAGTAGATCTGAGTCTTTTATAATACTGGATAAGTACATATGACTTTTGTTCTAGAGCAGATAGCTCTATTTATCTTGGTCAAAAGAACAGATGCTTACACTGGTCTTTTGGGGGCTTCCAGCCAATCATCATATCCAAAGAAAAGATTTCGTTTTCTACTCTGTCTCCTCTTCTTTCATAAATTGATTTGCTATTTGTTGTTGACAACTGTTAAGCAACTTCTCTTATGTGAGCAACATTTTGAATACTGTTTGGATTTTGTTGACAGTTCAATTCATATATCTCTTGCACTTGTACACTATTTTAAAGTACATACATGCTGTTTGGTTAAATAAAGTATAAATTTATGTAAAAGCATGAGTAAACTTATTAATAAGTTTTATAATAGGAACCATGACTTTATAATAAATAAATTAGCCAGTATTTCAAAAATACTTACAGCAATCTTGTGCAAAAAGAACAAAGTGGGAAGCATTATAATCCTAGATTTCAAGTTATACTACAAAGTAAAAAAAATAGACATGTAGACTGATGCAATAGAAAACACAGAAACAGCCCTGTGTGTCTTTAACCATCTGGTCTTTGACAAAGGGGCTAAAAACAAATGCTGGAGGAAAGACAACCACTTTAACAAGTAGTGCTGGGTAAATGGTTATCTACATACAGAAGAATGAACCTAGACCCGTATCTCTCACCCTGTATTAAAATCAAGTTGAAATGGATCAAAGACCTAGATATAAAAACAAAAACACTGACTCTGCTGGAAAGATAAAATAGGTAAAACACTTGAAGACATAAGCATAGGCAAAGACATCCTGAATAGAATCACAATTACAGAAGAAATCTTCCAAGAACCCACAAATGGGATATCAAATTAAAAAGCTTTGCACGGCAAAGGAAATAATCAACAGAATGAAGAGACAACCTATACAGTAGGAAAAATTTTTCAACAGCTAGACTAGTATCTAGAACATAAAACTAACTCAAAAGATTATACCCCCTCCAAAACAGACCATATTAAAAAGTGGGCAATTAAATGAATACATGCTTCTCAAAAGCAGTGTATAAATGGCCAATAAATACAAGTAAAAAGGCTCAGCATCTCATGGCCATTAGAGAAATACAAACTGAAACAACACTGAGATTTCATCTTACACCGATAAGAATGGCCATCATCAAGGACTTAACAAGCAACAAATGCTGGGGTGGTTAGCGGGGTTGAGGGGGGAGGAATCTGTCTACACTGGTGGGAGAAATGTAAACTAGTATAACCACTATGGAAATCAGCATGCAGATTCCTCAAAATATTAAAAATAGAAATTTCATTTGATCCAGCTGTTCCTCTCCTTGGTATCTTTCCCAAAGAGTTAAATTCATCCTATTACAGTGATACATGTATATCCATGTTTATAGCGGTGCACATTATGATAGCTAAATTATGGAAATGGGCTAGATGCCCATTCAAAAGTTGAATGAAGAAAATGTGATATATATCCACAATGGATTATTACTTAGCCATTCTTAAGTTTGAGCCATTTGTAGGAAAACAGATGGATCTTCAGACCATAATGCTAAACGAAATAAATTAGATGCAAAAAGTCAAATATTGTAAGGTTTCTTTCATATGAGAAACCCCAAACATAGAAAATTTAAAGAGCAAAATAAAAGAGCTGATATCATAGAAAACAATGAGGTAGACTTTTTGGAAAGAGGAGGGGAACCTGCGCAAGGAGAGAGAGGATAGGGTGCGGGAGAAAAGAAATAAAAATGATCAAGATATGAAACATCTATTAATATATATTAATACAATATATATATTTATCCCCCAAACAAATGTAATTACTATGTATCACAAACATATACTAGTTAAGAAAAGCACACAAAAAATCTGCTTTATTCTTAGTACACTCTCTGTAGACAACTAGTTAGGGATCCAAGAAAAGTGCAAAATGTTTAAATAATTGAGACTGAGAAACATTGTTAAATTATGGTTTCCAAATGTTCGTTACTGAACTAGGAGCATTTTGGCTAAATAAAAATGCCTGGAGAGTTTTTAAAGATAGAAATTCTCAGCACCCAGAGACTTCAATAGGTCTGAAGTCTAGGACACAGCAGTCCCCTCCAGGTGATTGTGATGTGTCATTGCTCTAGGCCTAGGACAGCTTATCCCAACTGCAATTTCGTACAGTTCTAGATCAGCGATTCTGAACGTCAGTTGCACATTAGAATCACTTGGAGAGTTTTTAAAATGTATGACTAGCTCAGCACCACTCTGAGACACCATGATTTATCTGTATGGTTACAAAGCTCAGGAATTCCTCTGTTTTTTAAAACTTTCCAGGTGACTTTAATGAGCAACCAGGATTGAGAAATACTATTCATTGTAATATAGTTAAGTAGTTTAGAAAGAAGAAGAAATGAAGATGAAGAAGAAGAGAATCTTGGGAATAAATGAAGAGGATTAAATAGAAGAGTTACAAATGAGATAGGTCTTTTAGGAAGATTAATTTCATGGTGGTGTAACAGGTAGGTTAAAAGGAGAGAGTGTGTGGAAATCACCTTTAATAATGCAGTCGAGAGCTGTGAAAGTAGAATTTAAAATAAAAGGGATTATAGACAGGATTAATGAAGAAAATACGGTTGTGAGGGAGTTCATTCAATATCCTTAGCCAAGAAGACAAGAAGGAAATAACATGCTTACTAAAAAGAAAATTAGTCTACTGGAGATTATTTTAAGGAAGAAATCCCCTAATAATGGGAAGTCAGAGAAGAGACTGAAAAATAGAAACGAAACAAAATGAACCTCTAATTTCTTTTCTGTACATTGAAACTATAGAAAACATTGAACAAATTCTATTTGACTGGTGGGAATATTTGTGAAAAAGTGGTATGGGTTTAAGAACACCTTAGAAGAGTTTTAGACTTTGTCAAAACAATATTTATAACTTCTTTAATCCATGGCGCAAGGACTCCTGACCCACTGAGCAGTTACATTAAGAGTTAGACCTTTCAAACATAATGGGCCAAGGGACTTTTTTTTTTTTTTCTTGTGGTGCCGGGGATTGAACTCAGGCCCTTGTGCTTGCAAGGCAAGCACTCTAATCACTGAGCTAAATCCCCAGCCCTCAAGGGACATTTTTTGTTCAAAGAAATGAACTTTCTTTGAAGTCCTGTGAGCAGCGGGTCTGGAAACGGTGGAAGATCAGCACACTTAATTGTGTCTTATTAAAGGTTAGCCTCTTCATCCAGACTAGTCTCATTTTGTGGAAATAGTCAATTAATTCAAAGTTCAAATTTATTAAGAGGCTGCTTCTCTCCTCTATCAAAGGATCCTCCTCTCCTTCGTCCATTTCCTGAAAGTGTCTGGTGTATGAGTGGCTTATATTTACTTATGCTGGCCATGCCTTAGGCTGGGTTTCACCTTCTGTCCCACACTGTCCACTGAAGGGAAGTTAACCTGTCTGGTCTAGTCCTGTAGTGGTGTGTTCATGCCGAACAGTTTTGATTTACATTATAGCTTCTAGAAAGACTATTTTCACACACCAAAGCTTTGCTTTGCATATGGAAGAAAGAGATTTTTGAATTTATAAAACTATCTTTTTGGATTAAAAAATGCAATTTCAGAAGTCGAACATTGATATCATTCTGTATTTTCTAGATATAGCATTTCTAATCCCCCCTGAGACAGAACGGCCTCAATTCTCTTGGCACAGAATCTAAAATGTCTATAATCTTTACAGAAAAAGTTTGTTCACTTCTGTTGTACAGGAAGGAATCTAAAGTTTTTAGGCTCCCAAGGCTTGCAGTGGGAATGATAGGGTAGATTTGGTACATGGGTCTTGAACCCTCCACCTTCAACTGCATCCTCTATGAAGAAACGGAAGATGCTGCCTCAGAAGGCACCAAGAAACAGTGAGACGTACACACACACCCTCAAAAGCACTCCAGTGGCTCTCCTCTGTAAGCTACAAATGTGACAGGTTCCCCAATTTCCATGGGGACAATGGAACCTGGAGGAGAAGTCAAGTGGCAATACTGAACTGTCAGAGATAAGGCGGTGATTTGCTAAAAAGAGAGTAGGTTCTATTATTGTAATCAGTATTATTGTAACCTGCAAGAATGTTTGAACTGACTTTGGCCATATCACATTGTCCAAGCTATGTACTAAGCCTTGATTTCAACTTGGGTAAGCCTACACCCTTTGTATTTTTTTTAATAGCTTTGGCTGTCAGTGACTCTGATTTTTCACATACAAGTAAATTTTAGAGTCAAAATGTTCTGTACATATTTTGCTGGAATTGTATCAGTTTATAGAGTAATTGGGCAGAATGAGTGTTCTTATGTTGTCTTCTTTAGCACATTTTCATAAAGTTTTATATGTTTTACAATATCCTTTGCTAAATTTCTAGGTGTCTTATATTTCCACTGTTATTATAGTGTATCTCTAAAATTATGTATTCTAGCTATTTGTTGTTTGTAAGAACATATTTAGCATGTTACAGTTAATTAAATTATTTATAGGTTTTGGTAGGATTTTAATGTAGACAGTCAAATTGCCTGAAAGTATCAGTTTTGTTGTCCTTGTTTCCAAGACTCCCATTTATTTCTTCCTGTCTTTCTTCATGGTCAGGACTTCTCCTCGTAGCACATTAAATAGCAAAGTGAAGGAGAGTTATCTTGGCATGTGATCTTAGTTGCAATGTCCCTGATAATTCACCATTAACCATGGTCTTTGCTTATAATCAACAGTGGGGAGGCTGTTTGATCTCAGCTACTAACGTAACATCAGGTAAACAGAAGGTGCTTTGTAAATAATTACAGATCTAAATTTCATTATTCTTTTCACTAGATGGACATATATTTGGTAAGAACATTTCTGTCAGGCATAAAATCCTCAGAAAGTTTTATGCCTAAATGCAAAGTGACCAAAGCTTGCGACCTGGTGTAACAGCTTCAGTTTTCCAGAGGAGGTGTCAGCTGGAGTATTTAAGAATCTTTTTAACCCGCCATGAACATGATGAAATTGCCCTGTGATAAGGAGAATTAATTTGTGCCAAAATCTGCTCTTTTTAAACATCTCAACGCCAACCCACCAGGCATGAACACTGAGATGTCGAATGTCATTCAGAAGCTGTGTTTCTGCACCCATCTTCATAAGCCAGTTCGGGGCATCAGGAGACGGAAGTCAGGCTGTGCTGCGCTGCTGATGTCTTCATTTTCTGTTGCTGTGTAACAAATTATAACAGAGCGAGCAGCTTAAAACATCCCTAATCGATCATCCCCGAGTTCCCAGGGGTCAGGAAACTGAGGACGAGCTGGCCAGACTCCCGCGCAAATCTAAGGGCTGCGACCCGGGGCCAGAGCTGCTGTGGCTCCTGTCTGAGTACGAGGTCTTCTCCCAGGCTCAGTCGGGCTGCTGGCAGAATTCAATTCCTTGCAGCCTCTGGACTGAAGACTTGTGTCCTTGGTGGCTGCTCTGGGCACCACTCTAAGCCGCTAAAGGCCGCCCCTTTCCTAGCCAGGTCACGACGTGGCCGTTTCCTTCTCTCTCCTAAGCCAACTGCAGACAATTCTTACTTTCAAGGGATCATCAGATTAGGTCAGGTCCCCTCTGAGGCAACTTTCGTTTTGATCTATTCAAAGTCAACTCATTTTGGACCTTGATTACTTCTGAAAAATCTTTCTTGCCATATAATTTAACAATCGCTGGAGCCAAAAATCTCATATTTACAGCCTCTGCCCACACACAATGGGAGAGGATTATACAAGGACAAGGTCAGTGGGAAACTTTTCTGATCTTGTTTCATGAATATTTCTTTTCATAATAATTGTGTATACTTAAAATGCTGTATCCTTTAAATTGACAGCTTAGTTTCAGCCCCATTTCTCAGGTAAGCCTCAGAGCCATCTACGTCCTAAAGTAGCAGCTGGATACTTTATGGATTCTTATCCAAGAACATCTGTGTTTTGTTGGTTTCAGCTGCTGGATTTCAGCTAAATTCAAAGTCATGTTGACATACACATACAGAAATATCCATGATCTACTGGGTGATTTACCCCAGAGGTTTGTTACCGCCATGATGTTAGGCAAGAACAAGTCCTGTATCACTTATTTCCCAGTTTGGTGTTCAAAAAATTATGAGAGCATAAAGAAGTCCTAAAGTGACAGAAAAACATTTTCATGGTGTCTTGCTTTACTTTTGTGAGATGTGCTATTTGATAGTAATACCTACATTTTAGTAGTGTTTTACAGCTTACGAGGTAACAGACCCCATATATATAGGTAATTATGCTTAGCAGTAATGTTATAGGCAAGGAAAGGGTGCCTAGGTTGGTGACTCCCCAAATTACAGCGTTTGACTAGGATGAAACTTGGAATTCAATGCAGAATATTTCATTTCTTTTTTATTTTTAAATTTTTTGTGGTGCTGGGGATTGAAACCAGGGCCTCACACACGCTAGGCAAGTGGTCTACCACTGAGCTGCATCTCCAGCCTCTTGGCGCAGTTTTTGGCTTTAAGTAGAGAACTGCTTCACTCCCATAGGAGAAAAGTTTGTAAACTTATCTAGTACTTGAATAAAATAAGACTTTTGTTGAGCTGGAGAGGTGTCATCTTATGTTGTGCAACTCCAAACTGCTTCCTAGGGAAGGGTCTGTCCTTTTCCTGTAGATTTATGTGCAATTATTTTTGAATTGGTTTTATTTTATATTGCGTCCTATCATTCATAATTTGGCATGTTTCTTGTCTGCTTCATGTTCTCTTTGTATTTTTATGAGGCTGTATATCTTGTTAGTTACAAGCACAAACAATAGGAAAACATGCCAGCTAACAGATTTGCTCAAGGGCTTCCCGGTCATCCACACTTACACTGTTCCTGAATCATATTTCATTGTCTGGAGGCAAATTTTCTGACAAAAGAATGATCATACTATCCAGAATGGAAATACTCATGAGGTCTGGAGATTTATGAGGGCATTTTGCTATGTATGTAGCTTTTGTCAAGTAGATGAACCTTCACAAATATAAGAGATCGTATAAGCTGGTAGATTATTAATTTTTGAAATTAAAATATTTTGAATAGGCGATGTAGACACAAGTTAGTTTCAAACAGGTCAAAACAATGTGCAGCAAAGTACAAACAAAGGAAATGACAAAGGATGGGTAGAAATGTACAAGATCTCGTCCAACATGGAAGTGGTCCAAGGAAACAAGGATGAGGGGTGAGGAGGAGAGAAGGGGAAGTGAGGGGAATAAAGATGTGCCATGTACAGGATCCTAATAACTCCAATCAGTGTAAAATATGCCATTACAGGAGCTAAAACAAATAATATCCATATGTAAAAAGTGATAGGGGAACCAGAGGAGGGAGGAAGGGGGGGGGAGGGAAGGAGATTAGAAAAAAAAGCTATAATATGTACATGTAATGACTCCTCAAAATGATTGTAAACTGCATGAATTGCAAACATGTACTAGTCAAATAAAAAAAAAAGAAAGTGCACTGAGAAGTAAAATTTTCTCCTGATCCTATGTTTTAGTTTGGTGCTTTGGTGTGAGAGTTTGGCCATGTTTAGATTCTTCCTAAAATGGGAAAGACTTTTTAGTGTTTGAAAGTATAGCAGAATTTAAGAATGAGTTGGAAATATCAATAAAATGCTTTTGTATGTACATGGAAGAAAACTTCTGGGTGTTCCATTTCCAAAAAGCATATTGCCTTCAGCCTAACACAATGTTGAATGATTGAGAGAAAATGCCACTGTTGGTAGATATTTTCTGTATTCGGCCCAAGATGACAAACCTCTAGAACTTGTCAATGGGACCTTACTCAGAAAGAGAGTCTTTTGCAAAATAATCAAGTTACAATGAGGTCATACTGGTTTGAGACAGGCTCTACATCTAATGATTCATGTCATTTTTAGAAAATCACATGGAAACCAGATTCCCATGGAGAGAATGCCACGCAGAGCCAGAGACCAAGGCGATGCAGCTGCAAGAGAAGAGAAGGCAAACATTGCCAGCACCCACGAGACTCTAGGAGAGAAATATAGGCTCTTTTAGAGCCTCTGAAAGGAAGCAACTTCACTGGCACCTTGACCTTGGACTTGTAACTTTCGACAATTGAGAGAATAAATTTCTGTTGCTTGAAGCCACCCAGGTTATGGTACTTGGTCATGGCGGTCATAGGAAATTAACACAGGCAAAGGTAGAAAGCAAGCTTTTTCATCACCAAGAAGCTATTTATTTGCTAGACGATATGTAACGTGTTCATGATCTCATTACTGTTCTGACAACAGTCTTGCAAGGTAGATAGTGCCATTTTACAGATGCAAAAACTTAATCTCAACTCTCGAGTAAACTTTTCAAAAATCACACAGTAGATGGGCTGTATCGGCAAATCAACCACTGTGCCACGTTATTACTGATGATCTCCCATTTACAAAGGGGCAACTCAACTTAGAAATGGTTTGAGCTATCTGGCGTTGTCCACCTGAGTGCTTTTGGATGCATTAGAAGAAAAAAAATCATTGTTTTCATTATTAGTGTTTAATTTTACAATGTAAATATTCCTAGAATAACATACTGATGAAATCATAAATACATCAGAGAATTTTTTTTATGTCACAGAGGTGCTACAGTTTAACACTGGATACATCACATGATATTAAAGGTGGGAGTGGGATAGCGAAAATAATCTAGAGGGCGGGTAGGGCAGTGGTACCAAATCCTTTCCACTTTAGGATTTTATCGAACTCTGGCAAATATTTCTCATGTATTTTAGGTTCTTAACAACTTTTGCCGTTAGAGCTGACACTACCTTCATGGGAGATTTATATTTGTAATGATCTAAATCTGTATACACAGTGCTAAATATGAGGACTAAATTGAAACATTTGGTAGATGTAAGACAGTATAATGTATGTCTGAGGCACTGCCTGGCTCAAGCTCTTGGACATTCTAGACATAGCTGAAAATATTTAATAGTGTGTGTGTGTGTGTTTTAACAATACATTTTCATTGTAAAGAAATTGGAAAACATAGATAAAAGAAGAAAACGACAATTCTAATCATCTCATCCCAAGTCTAGCAATGGTATAGCTTAGTGTGCCTTTTTAGGACTCACTGCATAGTTGTAAAAAAAATCAAGTGGAATAGAATAATACCGACATACATTTTTCTACTTTTGAAAATATTTTAAGTGAAATGAAAATATTTAATTTATGACTAGGTGGAGGAATATTTTTGGTATGCCTAATACAGTTTAAAGATTATTGAAATTTGTGCTAATAGGCTTTTAATATTTTAGGTGCAGCTATTAATGGAAGACAAAGTAAGAGAATATTTTAAAAATTCATTCTCATTTCCATTTTTTGCAGAACCTAAAAATCTCATCCCAGGGCACAAAGAAGAGTACGACTCACCTTAGTGGCTGTCAGCTTACATATCTAATATACGCTGCATCTAGTATGGGTAATTGATCTTTTCGTGCCTTTCCTAGTTCGACCCCATTAAAACAGTTTCAAAGCAAAATCATCATGAAAACTTGAAGGACCACAGGCTCAGACCAGCCAACCAGCAACTTGGGACACTGTGAAAACCTGGAGGCTCTCGCAGCAGTGTTTAATGTGATTCTTATCTCCTGTAGTCAGAGAATGGAATTAGAATTTAATTGTTAGGGTAGTCGAGATATAAAGAGAAGAGTGAGCACCTCCTGCTCACTCCTATATTAGCATCAGGGCTCTGACTGTGGAAAATTGAGAACTAGAATGAGGGTGTTGGGTGGAGGTGCCAGGGAATTTTGAACCCCAATACCTGTGTGCTGCAGAAGTGGCTAGAACTTATCCTTGCCAGGGGAGGATAAGCCACAAGAAAGATCTCCATGCAGGCAAATGCCCTGAAAAGTGACACATGTCATGTTCTGCTCAGAATGTTTTCCTTCCTTTTTTCATTGCTGAGAGGTTAGAAACAAGATACAAATCTGAGCACAGCTTGCAGGGTAGAGCCTGGGGGGAGTAATTCACTTTTCAGAGAACTACAGGATCTCTGGATGAGAAAGAAAAAGTAAATTACTCCCCACAAGGGCTGGGGGCAGAGACTTTTTAAACAATTTTTATTAGTATATGTTTGCAGTACATGATTACATTCACTGTAGGGAACTGGTACATGGACATAATATTTCAATTCTCTTTTTTCCCTCCTTCTATCTGCCTTTTATTTTTCCAGCATCAGATTCACGTATGTATCTTATAAGACCTTATAAAGAGAATTATTAAATATACAAATTGAACAGGAGATTAAAAGGCCAACATGTAAAACATGTAAGACGATGTACTAAGGTCCACTTTTAGATACATTGTCCATGCTGGATTACAGTATCCTTTTTCCCATTTTCTGTCTTTTATTTTTATGAGTATATATATAACAAATATATATGTATATTGCATATATATTATGTATACTACCCATACACGTGCACACGCACACACACACATATATTTGTGAGTTTTTCATATAAGAGACACCATGAGATATTTAAGCTTGTGTGTCTGAGTTACTTAACATTATGGTCTCAAGGTGCATCCATTTTCCTACAAATAACTCAAGTGTATCTTTATGGCAGAGTAGTACTCCATTGTTTATATATACTACATTTGTTCATCCATTCATCTGCTGATGGACATATAGACTGTTTCCAAGATTTAGCTATTATGAATTGTGCTGCTATAAACATAAGTATGCATATATCGCTGTATTTAACTCTTCGGGGAAGAGATCTAGAAGGGGAATAGATGAAGCCTCTAGTTTTAGTTTTTTGAAGAACCTTCATATCGATTTCCATAGTGGTTGTATCAATTTACAGTCTCACCAACAATGGAGAAGGGTTCCTTTCTTCCTACAGCCTCGCCAGCATTGTTACTGGTTGATTTCTTGATGGTAGCCGTTCTTTCCAGAGTGAGATGGAATCTCAGTGTTAATTTGTATCTCTTGAATGGTCAATGATGTTGAACATTTTTTCATGTATTTATTGGCTGTTTGTATTTTTTTAATTGAGAAGTGTATGTTCATTTCAAATGTTCATTTTTTAATTTGGTCTTTAATTATGGGAGGCCTACTTTGAGTTTTTTTTAATATATTGTAGATATTAGTCCTTTGAGGAACAGCTGACAAAATTTTTTTCCAATTCTCTAGATTGTCTCTTCAGTTTGTTAGTGGTTTCTTTTTGAGCAAAAGCTTTTTAATTTGACGTGATCCCATTGGTTGAATCTTGGTATTATCTCTTGTGCAACTGGGGTTTTGTTCACAAAGTCTTTGCCTACACCTGTGTCTTCAAGAGTTTTATATATTTTGTCATCCAGCAGAATGTTCCTGTTCTAATGTTTAGAACTTTAATCCATTTTGATTTCAGTTTAGTGCATGATGACAGATATGGGTCTAAATTCAACCTTTAAGCATGTGGATAGCCAGTTTTCCCCGCACCATTTGTGAAAGAGGCCATCTTTCCTCCAGCAAAGGGATTTGGCCCCTTTGTCAAAAATGACATATCTGAGTGTGCCTGTGGGCACAGATCTTGAAGGCACTGGCGTCCAGAGCCCAACATGATGTCCTGCTGGCAAGGCTGTTGGTAGCTATGTGAGGACAGAATGTCTTTGAAAGAGCGTTAAGGAATGGAGTTAGAAGCTCCGGGTGGTAATCATGTTAGTTTGGACTTATTATTTGAGAGCAGAAATCACTCCTGTCTGTTCCCTAACGACACTGTGTTCATTATGGCATCTCTGAGAAGGTCTTTAGAGGCTGACTTCTGTAGGCCACAGGTGACAGCTGAAGACTGCCATCTGTGGTGACCTACAGAAAATGAAAATGATAGGATTCCAGAAGTTCTGAGGCCAAATGGTGGCACCTTGGACCTAAGGGATAGGCAGCAAGGCTAGGGTAGCAAAAAGAAGGCCTGAGCCACTGGCATTTGTGGTAAGGGTTGCTGCTTCTGGGAGGGGATTGAAAGCCCATAAGGGAATAGCTTACATTAATAAATGGAAAAATGTGAGTTGAGAGCCGCTGTATCAGATGCAACAAGGGATGATGGAAAACAGATTCCAGATCTGAGCTTTTTCAGAAATTCCGAGCCTGCTAATTGAAAGGAAGGCAACGTTTGCTTAAGAGAAGGCGACATTTGCTTAAGAGAAGCTCCTTCACATATATGCCATAAATATTTTCCCAATCCTTCCTCAAAAGGACTCAAAGCCATTCACCATGCTGTAGATTGGATAAAGACCTTTCAAGGGGTTTTAGATGAATGATAAAAGCTGGCACTTAAAATAAGGGATCAGAAACACCATGAGCTCTGGTTAGAGACTTTGGAAGAGAATGTGCTAAAGCCTATACCAAGAAAAAAGAATCAGGAGTGAAACTGGAGCCGATGAGAAATCGCAGGGGACAATGCTACCCTCAGTGTTGTGAAGGATGAAGGATTGTTTCCACATTTCCTTTCAATTCACCTGTTTGACCCATGCAACAACGGTAAGGATTTTGATTGGTGATGGTAGACTTAACCAAGTGGAAGGCCTGACTGAAGCAGAGCCATGAATTTTCTCTCTACTTAGATCAATTAATACAGCCTTTACTACTTGCTACTGATCTAACACATGCACTGTTTTCAGTCCTCACCAATTAAGGGTTTCAAACTAAATTCACTTTTATGTGGGTGGTCTTGCTCCTGGATTGCTTAAGAGAAGTTCCTTCATGTATATGCCATAAACATTTTTCTAATCCTTCCTTAACACCCCTGTCCTCCATGTAGTCAGGGGTTTTAATTATCTTGGCATGTCACAGATTACACTGGTCCTCTACATCGATGCTATTGTGTTAAATGGACCTGACATGCAGGAGGAAGAAAATACCCCTACTTACCTCAGTGAGGTTTATGTATATCAAAAGGTGGGAGAAAAATCCTATAACATTTTGGAGGGCTGCTTTATTGTTAAAGTTGGTAGGGGCTGTTATGGCTTATATCTAGATGTGCCCTCTGAAGCCTCGTGAGCCCATAGGCAGGGATTTTTGGAGATGACGGGATCATGGTGTGTGATACTGGGTTAGTTCACTGATGGGTTTATAGCTGGGCATGATGTTGGGAGGTGAAGCCTGGTTGGAAGAGGTAGGTCATTGGGTGTGGTCTGGAATGATCTGTGTCTCTCCTTCTCCCTTATTTGAACTCCGGTTTTTGCTGCCATGTCGTGAACTCTTTCTTTGCTCTCCCGCACTGCCCTCCCTTGGAGCCAGCCGACTATGGCCGGAAACCTCTACAAACTGTGAGCCAAGATAAACCTTTCCTCCTTTAACTTGTGATTGTCAGGTATTTTTTTCCCAGCAATGAAAAAGTAACTAAGCCACTAGGAGACCACAGGTGTGCCTGGTTGCTTTCTAGTCATTTTTACAGACTTTGAATTTTAGTTTTGATTCCACATTTGCAGCTTCAAGTTATACACGTTACTTCTAAGCCTGTTCTGATTATGTGTGTCATTCTAGCCTGATGCTGACATGTGTGTCTCAAGGAGCACAGAGATATCTCTAGCTATGCCTATGACTAGTGTATATTGATTCTATTTGCAAAGGCATTTATTAACCATCCCCCTGCATTGCCTAAGTTTTAGATAGAGGCCTCAAATTAGCTTAACAAATACTGTACTTTTCCCTTTTTTGGAGCTTACAGACTGAAATGAATACATATATAAAAATAGGCATGTACGCCATAAAAGAGTCATTCTGATGTTACAATTTAAGTTTGTAGGCCAGAAAAACACTGGAATAAAAATTAGTACATTTTAAATAAAAATCTTTGGGTTTTTTGTTTTGATAGTGTAGACGAGTAAGGCTCAAAGAGGTTTCTCTTGAGAAACAGTTATACTAAATTTTGAAGACACATTTTTGTAGAGGCAATAGTCAAATCTGCCACATTTCTAAATTTGAATGATTATAGCCTGAAATTTTAAAATTGAGACTTCTCTTGTAATTTGGTATTAAAAATACAAGAAAGACTCTAGAGGGCACCCTACTCCCATTGTGTTTTAAGAGGCAGAGGAATTCTCAAATGTGGCATGAACACAGATACTTAAAATTCACTGTTAATATTTTTTTAGAGGTTGGGATTCTTATGCGAGATTTAAAGATCAGCATGGATCAGCAGGATTATTGTGTTCTATGTTAAATGTTTCCAGTTGGGATGGTTTAAAATCTTTAATGTCTAGGATACAATTAAATTCTCAAGAGAATGTATCTGTACTTAAAAAGAGTTATACTACATGTATAATAATTTTTCCTGTATTATTTAATGACAATTTACTTGCTCAGTTTGTTTAATTGGTATTACTAATACATTATTGACCTCAAGTCAGAATTTTGGGATGCTCTTGGGGGCGTGATTAACAAAGTGCTTTCATTCAAGTGGTCTGGTTCTTCCCCACTCCCAGGTATGTTAAGTTTAGATGAGAGGCCTCTTAAGGTTACTGGGTTACAGTATGCACTAACTGAATGTTCCTTAAGGCTGAATCTCAAGTTCAAAAAATGCATTTAGTATTAATAAATATATCACAGGATTTTATCTGTGACCTACATGGAGAAAGAACCTTGTCACTTAATTTACCCCTGAGACCAGTTTTGCTTATTAGGTTTTTAAAAAATCTAATCTCGATTGCACTTCAGCTACTGCATTCTAACTTCTAAATAATATTCACATTTCTCCATTGTCATATACCCAGATGCCTTATAATAAATATTTCCTCATCTGCCTTGTGCTTAAAACCTCTGGACAGGTCTAGGACCTCCTGCTGGCAGCAGATGTCTCTCTAGAACACCATTTTGTGATTAAGTACTATGTCACTGGTTTGGCTCATCAGTCCCCCGTGTAAAAATCTCCTTAGCTTTTTGCATTGCTTCACTCCTGGAGGGTGGGATTTTATTCCTGGTTCTGGCCATTTTCCCAGACCTGACCAAGGAGAACATGTCTTGGGAACAGCTGCTTTTCCTGTTCTAGTTTTCAGTGTAATGATGTGTATTGCACAAAGCTCCCACTGTGAACCCCAATTCAAGGGCATGAGTCCTGACATCTCCCCCCACCCCCATGTCTGAATTTTGTCTCGCTAACATCTCCATCTACCAGGTTCCTCTGGTAACTTGAATCCCTTTTGGCTATACCCAGATATGGTAGTCTCTGCTGAGCTCTAGGCCGGCAGAGGGGGCTGTGTCACCTGCTGTCACATTTAAAAATTCTTCCAGTCCACATTGCCCTGGCAGTGTTTCCCTGCCCATCTGTGAGGTCACAACTTGTGGGACTCTGGCTACCAACAATGGCACCATACACTTTACCTACTAATAACAATCCCTTACACCGATGCAGGACTTGGAAATATGTTACTTCATTTACTCATATCTGCTCTGATACTAGCCACCCATAAATTAGCTAGAAACACTTCTTTCACATAGGTGAGTGAATAAGAATTTGCATTCATAGTTTCATATTGTTTCTATCAGAGATTGTTGTCATTTAAATTAATTGTAATAGGTAGCAGGCTTTAATTGCCTCATCTGAATGTCTTTTCGTTCCTGCACGTGCTTGAGCCCTTGCCCCATGTAACGTGGCCCCAGTATTTTTGTTCTGTTCACCTGAATCACAGCTCCTGTCTCTGTTGCCTGAATTACTAGGAATGCAGCTCCCTGCTTCCAGAGCTCGGAATGTCACAGCAAGCTCTCAGAGGCATCCTCTTATCTAGTACTTTGCACTCTTTTTAAAACAGCACACTCCAAATCCACCTGCCCAGAACACCCAGAGCACTTGCTATTGCACAGCTCACCAGACTCCCAGGTTTCTTTGCTGCACACACTGTGGTTTAATGCATCTGGGCTGAGGTCCAAGAGATTTTAAACTAGTGTTCTAGACATTTCTTACAATCAAGCAAAACTAGAAATCAACTTCTTAGAGCAGAATGTCTTAGACAGGCGGGAAATTAATCTGCTCATGCTCATTTCCCTTTCTGGGCCTCCTCCCGTCCAGCAGATGTACTTGGGCATCTTTTTTCCCTCCTCCTCTGTTGAGTTTCTGCTGTCAACAATAGAATCAGTTTAATGGCTTATCAGCACACTCTGTAATTTGGATTTGGAAAGCAAATTGATCTAGAGACACTCCTTATCCTACACTGAATTGGAGTAATTGAATTTTGAAAAATTTCCCACGTCAGATGATTTGAGCTTTACCATAGCATAGTTATCTTTAACAGCTGTACTTTAGGGAAAGGGTTTTGGGCTTGGATGGTATTGGGCTTAAGTTCTTTTTTATCGTCAAAAGGAGGAGACATGTCTTTCCCTAAGTGATTCTTCTCCATCCCTGCAGAAGCTACCAAACGATCTCGGTAACTCTTAATTCCATAAAGCCCTCGGCACATTCTAAAAACAAATCACCCATATAAAGGTATCACAGGAAAAATGACAAGCTACACAGTAGTTATCCATGTCAAGAAATAGGACTTTTTAGAAAGGCATGTGCTCTAATCTCACCATGTTCTACTGAAAGGAGACAAAAAATAAATCCTGGCCTTAAATACTGCCAAGCCACCCATCAAGGACTCTGTGTTGCTCCCTTGTCTGTGACAGCATTGTTCAAGTGGTGCCCTGGGAAGGTAAAGCTGAACTCACAGCTGTTGCACCCGAAGAGGAGAGGCCCGGGGAATGGAATCACATGGGAAGATTTGCCATAACCAAGGGGCTGTATTAACTGGCTTTCTCACTGCTGAGATACAATGTCTAACATCCACGATGCAAGGGAGGACAGGGTTTGTTATTGGGCTGGGGGTTTCTGTCTCACCAGATATCCAGGCTCTTGGTATCCTGAACAAAGAATTCAGCAGGACACACAGAACTTATAAGAGCAGAAGAGATTTTAAAAGAAGGAAAGTATACTCTGTAGAGTGGGTGCTGGCTGATGAGAAAGCTCAAGAGTAAACCTGACTCAGAGTAGCCCATCTGCTTTTGGTTCTGAGGTATTTATTGCTGTTTGGGGTGGTACCTAATGGGACTATTTCCAATGCATTTTGAGTCTCCACTCTCAGGTCAGGAGGGAGAGTTTCTGAATTTATACGGGAATAGTCAGAAACCCCACGGCTGCCAAAGCCCATGAGGGTAGAGGTCAAAACCACAGTGCTAATGATCTCATGACTATGGGGTTACACCCAGTTACTCTAAAGCAGTCGTAGCTCATGGCCCTCGGGCTTAGGCCAGATGTGAAGAAAGTGTGCTAAGAGCAAGAGCATTTCTCTTGGGCTCATGCCTGGAGTCAAGGAAATATGGTGAGGGCAGAACCACATATCTCAGGCTCATGCTAGGATGACAAGGAACTATAGTTCGGGGGGGAAGCTCATGGGGTCTCTAGGGGATGGAAGATAGCTGTTTGCTGCGAGTCTTAGGCCAGGATGTTTCTCACACCGTCTCCTGCCTCAGTTTAATTTGGCTTAAATCCATGGTCACCCAGCTCCAAGGCAGAAACATCATGGCAGAAGGGTACAGCAGAGCAGAGATACTTATGGTGGCCTGAAAGCAGAGCAGGGGAACAATGCCAGAGGGGGGGGGTCAGGGACCAGACATAGTACCAAATGTCATGCCTACATGACCTACCTAGACATCTCCAGAAGTGTTCTCCACTGACCCCCTACATGTATCACAAAGCCGATCAAGTTAACGCAATGGTGCTTAACTCCCACAGGGGTTGATCTTCAGCCGGATAGGCTAAAATCCTAATGCAGTCACATGGAGAAGTGGACTCAAGTTTATTTTAAATCTCCAAACTCTGAGAACTAATGTATAAAATTAGAGTCCCAACATTTAACTTTACCATTCATCTATGATAAGAACTGGAATCTTCTACTAGCATACCCAATCTGCTTCTCTTCATGAACATCTACTTGGGAACTAGTTTTATAACCAGAAAGCCTGATGGCTACATTTTCTATTTTTTTCTTGACACAATCTTTATAGGCACTGCTAAAATTTTAAAAAGAATGTTTTTAGCTGATAATTTTTCGTAATTTTTTTCAATCTACACTGACCATTAATTGGGCTATCTTTATGTTTCACTGATTTGGGGATTATTTTTAGGCAAATTTGCTCAATTCTTATAATTACCCACGACCGATCTAACTTAAGTTCTCATCACCTTAACATCACAGAAGGGTGGGTGAAAGTTTCTTTTTTCATTGTACTCCATTTGTCTTTTATACCTCCCAGAGCATAGCAGAAGTTATTTTCAACCAAAACATGACATTTTCTTTTCCAAATATAGAAGACAGAAATCACTAATCCAGTATATTTAGAAAAAGAAAATTTACTTTCAGCAAGTTTTTAGATTGCAATTAATATGAATAATTTACCTTGTTAAGGAGAAAGTATTTAAAGCATGCATTTCTCCTATGAAACAAAAAGCTGGCATAACATTCACTCTGTAACCTTTTATATTAACAATTCTGATCCTGTTGTACTTGGATTTAGCATGTTAAGTTTTTTCCTTTTCATTAGGAACTGAAGATTTAAAGAGAGTAATCTGAAAAAAATTAATTCATCTTTTTTTAGATACTTAAATATCCCAGATTTTGGCCTTTTTTCCCCCTGAGCATAATGATTTTGATAAATATTGTTCCACTTTTATTTGACTATCTGACAAGCTCTTTATTAATATTCCAAATAGTGCAACAGTGTATTTCAGTCTGACAGAAAAAAAGATAAGTGTTCCTTGGTCTCCAGCATTATTGATGTGTTTTGAATAAAAATTGCCACCCACACTTGCATAGCTTTATATAGATGAAGAAGACATGAAAAGACAAACTGCCGGTGATTATGATAAGTGATGATTTTATTTTAAAAACCCTGAGGAAATAATGTTCATTAGGCAAAAAGGCATGTTTACAATAAACCAAAAATCTGTGATAGAAAGCAACTGGGGAAAGAGGGACGATATAGGGCTGTGACTGAAGGAGCAAGCAATGACTTACGCCTTTTCAAATGACGACACTTTTCAAAACTGTGTACTATTATTTACCTTCCAAATGTGCTCACATTACTTTTCTTAGTCTATAATCCACTTACATTCAAACACGCTGGTGCGTCCCCCTGGCCAGGTCGGGTCTACGTGGACTAGGGAGGAGGAGAACCAGTGCCCGCCACTCTGCCCCCTCGTCACAGCCGATCACCACCAAGGTCCTCCCCAACAGGTCGCATCCTTCTACCCAGAGATGTAAAAATGAGTCTCAGGCAGATTAATTAAATCAGTGCCGAAGGTCACAGCCTTAGTAACTTCGCAAAACGGGTGTTAAAACCTCACAGGTTTAGTAACTCATTCTACACCATCCAGTATATTTCATAAACCATAAAATAAGCACTTGGAAGAGTTACAGTTATTACCTTATAATAGTGTTCTGCTAGACTCTTTTCCTGCATAGAAGAGTGGCAAAAGGAAAGTTCCTTAGCCCAATTAAGTTTAATAGAGTTTGAATAAAATAAAACACGAGTCACTGATCAGGCAGCTCCCAGAAGCAGAGGAGATTCAGGAAACTCCCACCATCTTCCATCATTGCAGAATAACAGGAGTGAGGCACAGAAAACAACTTGATTGACTGCAGCTTACTCCATCAAGCAGTCAATTGGTTACAGCGCAGTTGCTCAGAGTCACATTAATTGTCTACAGTACAGTGCTGCCTACAACCAAAGTTGAGTTATTGTGATTAAACTCTATATTGACTTGGCTGTTGGGTCCAGTCCAAGTCCATGACTTCCTACGAAACGGTACTTACTAATTCCCCTCTTTGGGTTATATTCCCAAGGGAGAGTGTGACCAAAGCTTAGGACATCACATTGTTCTCCGTCATCATCATCCTGGAACTCTGCCTCGGTAAGTCACTCAGAGTTTATAGTATCCTCCCGAAGAGACATTTCTGTAAGTTGCTACTCCTGCCAGAGGGAGACCATTCAGCGTTCAACAAATAGCTGCACACAGACACTTAAGACTTTGGGAACACAGTGCACCACAGAGACTGCTATTATGACTACTAGGAGGAGAATACCAAGAGTTTGCAGTATGCTCCTTAGGCGAAGTCCTGACAACCCAACCATTTTAGCTAAACAGCTTATTAATTTTCTAGTAACCAAATATGTGCGATGCCCAATGTATTTATCCATACGCAACAAAAAGCACTGGTAACAATTTTGCCTAGTAATCAATCCAAAACACTATACTGTATTAAATTAAAATGCAGAGAGAGCAACTGCTGAAAGTCTAAAAATCTGGTTATGGTTTTATCCTCGGATGGGAAAGAGACAGGGATAAGCAAGGGGAAAAAAAATCAAGAAGGCTAGGAGTCTCACCATGATGGGGAATCTCGATTTTGTACCTTGGGAAGAGCTGTGCCCATCTGAGATGGTATACATCACAGTGAGTTTTCCTCAGCTTTACCTTAACGTCTCTCACAGGTGTTCAGTTCCAGAGGATCCTCCTTAAATTCTAAGATACACACTCAAAGTTCGAGAGCCTGAAGCTTTACTTCAGTGTGGTGACAAAGAGAATTTAGAACAGTCACCACATCACCCGTATCCATTTTTTTTTTTCCCTTTGGGTGCTGGGGATCGAACTCAGGGTCTTTCGCTTGCTAGGTAAGCACTCTACCACTTGAGCTAAACCCCCAACCCAGTAGCCATAATTTGTAGTATTCTGCCTGCTCTTGAGTGAAGTGCCAAACTTTTAGCAATAGAAACCTAAAGACTCAGGAAAGATCTATGCCCTCCGTGAGTCCATGCTTAATATTGAATTCCCTTCAAATACTAGCTTAGTGTCTCAACTCAGGAGTATAGCAATGTCCTTTTAATGGGCCAGTTTGTTTCATTAATGAGTTCATTCAAATCGTACACCAGCAATCTCAGTATAAAAATCTGTCGAAACATTTTTCTGATATTGAATCAATTCCTGTTTTGCCTCATGTTTTAGTAGCAGTCTGAACAGTTAGTCTCTCCATCAGAGTCTGATTAATTTTTACTCTGCCCAAAGATATAATCTCAAAGTTATCAAAAGCCTGTGCTTGTTAGAGAACTTTCTATGAGTATTCTGAAAACTTCAGGATAGGGCAAACAATTAGCCATCCGGGAAATGACAACACTCCAGTGGGCCCTGACTAAAGATCTGGTGACAGTTCATTTCGTTACTGCAACTGAAAAGGAAATTTATTTTTTGTATTACATACATTTTAACATAGCTACAATTGACTGGCAGCAACAGATCCGGACTGTGAGATCTACGAATTTTAATTTTTGAAACACATCAATAACATCCGTATAAACAAAACTCAAAGAGGACTCAGCATTATATATTACTTAACACTTTCTATACAATGTAACAAATAAGACTAATCAGTTTATGTCTCTTTCATATGTTTCAGGAGCCTGCCTAGAACATCCCAAGACAAGTCTGGAGTGCTTGCTTTGGCAGCACATATACCAAAACAAGTTTGGAGTTGAAAGATCTAGAGATTCTGGTTTTCAGGAGCCTGTCGAAAACAAAGTTCAAAACTCTCGATCAAATGAGGTCCCAGATAACGTGTAAAAGAGTCTTTCATCCAAACAAAATGACCAAATTTCAAAAGCAAATACAAAAAACCCGCACAGCAATAGGAAAACCCCCAGCTCTTCAACACAAGACTCATTTTCCCTAAAAGATCTAATAAACCTGTTGAAAGGCAGATCGATTCGCCAAGAGAACCTTGTTGTTTCACCACAGGAAACCAAATTCTACTTGTGTCGAGTTAACAAATTTATATTGATGCTCAAATCCTAGTCCCATCTCATTTTAGCTAGCTTGGTCTCATACAATTTCTTTTACAAGATTTATCTCCCATCGCCTTCCACAACCTTTATGTATTCTTTTAGTTATTTGTCCTATACTTGTCTACTTTCATTTTGGAGAAACCATTCTATATTAGACTGGAAATGTATTGTTTTTGCCTTGTTTCTCAGCGGCTCAGCCCAACTCATTGTACCTGCAGTCTCTTCGGCGGCTCCCGGCCACTGTGCACTCAGAGCAGTCCCAGCCCTGAGCCCACCCACCAGCCCTTGCAGCATTCTGGAGTGATGGTAAAAATACACAACAGTGGCCACATGCCAGTATCGACCTTGGTTAGGTAAGTCATTTACACTGACACTGAGGTGCACCTGTGCTGGAAATCTGCTGACTCAGGACACAATGTCCCCCAGAAGTCATCCCCACGCCAGCCTGAACCATAGTGCAGCCATCTTGAACTTCATTTTTCCCTACACCTGCCTTGTAGTTTTATCCACCAAATACATGTCTTAATTTTCATATGTAAGGAGTTATTTCTAGTTCTAATGATCCTAAAAAATATTCGGTAACCTTAATTTTTAGTGAAATTGAGGAAGCCAGAAATTTTGAACTGTTTTATATCAGCATTTTGTAGATACAGCAATTTTATAACTTTTAGTTTAGGAAATATGACTCCAAAATATACTGCTTTCAGTATACTGAAGAAGTTGAAGGCATTTGAAAGAAAGTAAAATGAAAGGCTAAGTTGCCCTCCGTTGAACAAGACACATCCTTCAAAGAAACTCAATTTTTATTAGTCTTCAGAAGATTAACTATTATCACAGGAGACATTTTGTCACACCCAGACAGATCATGTTACAAAACATCTTCTAGTCTAACAGCCCACTTGACTTTCTCAAAAACCATAAGGTGGTTTTCTTTACTCCTGACCATTTTATTTATTTCAGCATGTGGGCTGAATCCAAAAATGTTTCCTCTTTTCTTGACTGACCTGATTACTCCTTGCCATGTAAACAGATTTCAGGGCAAAGTACCATCATCTGAGACAAAGCAAAGCATAAAGAGGAAGCCTACTTAAGGCAAAATGGCCAAAGGTGAGGCTTATTAGACAGGTCCAAGACTTTGTCCTCTTTCTTGTAAACCTTCCAGTGATTTAGGTGTAGAGAGGGAGACATGTAATAATATGTGAAGACTTTCTCCACAAATGTCTTTCTCTAAAGAGAGCTAAGAATAGGCAGCTTCTCAGCTTAGGTTTTGTTCTTTTAGCCACAGAGTTAAGGGCTGGGCTCAAAAATCTTGTACAGCAGACCAAGCATTTTCTAAGCAGACTAAAGTATCTTTCATTATTATCTAAGCTTGAGATATTAACCACAGTATAAAGGTGGTTAAAGAAGCAGACCCCTTTACCTAGGGTTCAACTTCTACAAACAACAACCCTCCCATTTAATTTTCTAAAGTCCTGAGTGTGCTAATTAAGAAATGCATCCCCTTATTTCTGGGAAATACTGAAGCCCTCATTTTCTAATGTACCTTACAAATAAACTATTTTATCCATATAAATTTCCTCATTGTGGCCACTATATTTCCAAATTATTTCTGGCAAGGTTTATCCATTTCTTTAAAAGAAAGTACATGTTCTGGGAATTCTTATATGTGAAAATGGCCAGAGGATTTCCACACCCTGGACCCAGTTCAGTTTCTGTCGGACCACAGTGGCTACCACAAACACCAGAGAGGTCATGTGCCCTCTCAGAGCACAGACCAGTTGTAGGCACCACCCAGTGTTATGCACTTTCTCAGAGCACAAACTCATCTTGGATGGAATTTCAGGAAGTAGAATTCTAGCTGCCCTGCATGCATCCAGAAGAGCCCAGGATTCTCTGTCTTCCAGTCATCTTCTCTATCTACTGAACTCAGTCCCACTCTGTCTAATCCAGTCAGAAACCCAAGCCTTTCCTAAGGGGCCCAGTTCTGTTTGTCACAACTTCCAAACCCAGTTTGGACCAAAAATGTGCTGAAAGAAATGCAGTGCTCAAAACACAACTCTGTGAAGCTTTAGAATCTGAGAACTTACTCACAGTCACCAGATGCAGCAAGAAAACAGTGACCCCAATAAGCTTAGAGGGTACCTGTGTCTCCTGGGGTGGCTGGAGCTCTGCTTGGATCCTGCAGACTATTACAGAGTGGTCAAAAGGAACATTTCTCCAACCACTTACATCTTGTAGTTTATTTGAGCAAAACAACATGATTCACAAATCAGGCAGGTTCTAAGAACTCCAACCAAAAACGTGATCTGACAGCATTTCCACAAAAACAAAGGGAAGGCATAGAAAACAACTTAATTGACCACAGCTTAATCAAGGAGACAATTCATTACAGCTTAACTATTTAGTAGTTTACAGTTTAATTTTCTACGGTTCCTCCTACAATGTACCAAAGCTCAATTACTGTGATTAAAGTCTATATTTATTTGGTTTGTTGGAATTAGTGGAGGTGTCCAGTCCAAACCCACGGCCTCCAGTGAAATTTTGTTCAACAAGAGTCTTGCATTTGACTTCGACTGTGATAAATATTTGAACTCAGTTTTTGATCCACTAGTTTTAGAAAGTACCACCCCCAACTCCCTGGTTCGAACTTAACACTAATTTTGGAGTTCATCGTGCATAGTTCTTTATACACACTCACACAGCCTTCCTTTCTCTGACCTTGAAATATCAGGTACAAAAGGCCACATTCTAAGTCTTTTTTTGGTGCTTGATGAGTGTCTTAGTTACATTTCTCAACACCCTCAAGTTAAAGGAAGAAAGGTTTATTTTGGCTTACAGTTTGTAGAGGTTTTAGTCCATAGTTGGCTGGCTCTGAAGCAGGGCAGCATGGCAGAGAGGAAGGTATCAAAGCAGCCAGCCTCTCTTTCGCTTTTATTCTACCCAGGCTACGCGCCTATTTGGTGCCACCCACACCAGGGTGGGGCTTCCATTATCCACACCCAGAACTATGCTGAACCAATTTAGTCATCACACACCCTTTAATCCCAGGATCACATACCCGTGAAAAGCCCCACCTATGAGTGCATGAGACTTTGGGGGACATCTAGATACAAGCCATAACAGTTGAGTGCTCAGGTGTGTAAGTTTGTCACAGGTTTTGTTTTTTAATTGAGGCAAACTATAGCTCCTGAGGAGTTAAACAAAAGTGAAAAATTTTAACAGATCAGTTATCAGCATGTATCAGTTATCAGCAATCACACACTAAACAGATGATTTTGTTTTTATAAGCCAAGAGGAGTTGACTGAATTCCTAGCCCGGTTTAGTAAGAATCAACATAAGCATCTATTTCTCCATCTATATCTTGTATTTTGTTCCCATACTTTCCCAGACATACCAAAGCAAGTGCCTTTCACATTAACTTTTATTTAAACATCTGACAAAAGCTCTTATTTCTTTTTATTGTTGTCCTGCTGAATGGCAGCCACTGTTTCTAGACTGCCGTTTTCAAACTCTCTCTCTGTGAGGATGAGAAGGAGGAACACTAACAGTTCTGGTGTGTGGGCTCTCCCTTTTTCATTATTTTTCTTCTCTACTTCTCCATACCTGTAATTACTTCTAAAAACATAGCCCAAACCAAAAAACCAAAAAAACCAACGAACCCCCCAACCCAAAAAACAACCCAACAAACCAACCAACAAACAAACTTACTGCAAACATAGTGCTGTAGAGTGAAAACATTGGGAAGAAATCCGCAGTGCATGAGAACTATGGAGGAAGCCGAGACGAGAAGGGAACATCAGGAGACAGAGAAGGCTGAGGGGAGCCTCGGCCAGGGATGGCAGACAGGCCCAGAGAGAGCCTGGAAGGAGGTGTGGGAGGAAGAACACTAAACTCAGGCAGAAAGTTAAATACTTAGTTGTCATTCTAGGCAATTAATTCACATCTTTGAGTACCAGTTTTTAATCTCTACAAAAGGAGAATTACAAGCTGGGGTGTAGGAGTATGTGAATGTGCTTGGTAGACTGTAATGGCACTCATGGGGGTCACATTATCAAGATGGCGCTGGAGGAGTTGGATGGAGCCGGGAACCGAGGAGGACGGGGCTTTGTGGTCCAGGGCCCAGGGGCAGCTGGCCCCGGGTGTGATGCGCAGGCGGGACTGTGCCACATGCACACACGCGGGCTAAGAGGAGCACACAGGCCAAGAGAGGGCGGGCACCAGGCATGCCCCTGACTCTTGCCTTCCACTCTTCTGTAGGCGCCTTTCTTCTTCTCCACTGTGTTGCTCTTTCTGCCTATAGAAGTGGGAAGCATCTCCTGAGCCAGTTAAAGGGAGAAAATGGGTGTCACTGAGAAATCTAAGGTGCTGCTGGAAGACCCACTTACCAGGACTGAAACTAAAAGATGCTCCCTAAAATATCTCAGTGCTCTGTGATTCCTAAAGTCTTCAAAGAACCCTTTTCAGAATTTTGGAAGCTTATTACACCAGGCTGTGTGTCTTAGCCTCAGATGTACATAAAAACAACAACAACAACAATGACAACAACAAACCAAAAAACAAACCCCCCAAGCCCCCAAAAACCATATGAAAAATTTTGTTCTGCATCTCTCCTTTAGGGAGCCACCTCTTCCCCCACTTGAGAACAAGCCCGCGGCTCTGGCTGGGTATTTTTGTGTCCTGACAATGCGTGGGGACGCTCCAGGCCAGCCATACAGAGACCTGGCTGGCAAACCAGTAATCGTCCTGGGGCCACTCTGGGGATGCACGGGCCATGCAGGGCCCCCCCCGTGCTGCTTCTGGAGTCCAGATAGCTTTTGGGATACTCAGAAACGTTTTCCGGCCACACAGAAAAATCTCATCTGATTCGAAGCAAGGCATTGTTAAGCAGAACCAAAGTCAAGGAAGTAGGAGACCAGAGGCCCGAAAGCATTGTTTAAACTCCTACATTCCGAAGTAAATGTCTTTTTTGGTTTCCTCACTTAAATTTTTCTGTCACTTGATTCTGAAAGTGTTCTGGCCCACACAGGAGGCGCAGTGTTACGCTCCAATTATTTCTCATTGTGTTATATAATTCATAATTCAGTGAAGTAAAATTACTTTTGGCCAGAAATAATCTGTAGTATTTCATATAATATAGAGGCCTCATAGATGGGTTTGATATTGTTTTAGAAACAGCAGGGAAATTTGTTCCAGAAAGCCTTTTCTCATATAGAGCCTTGCCTTTGTCTTAGCAGATTAAATGCGATTGTTTAGGAAAGAAACAGTTTCTATAGTGACTTCAAATAATAGATCTCAGGTAATCTTAGGTATGCCATAGTAAGTTAGGAAAGTGGGCAGGTATTCTTTCTCGGCTCTATCTTTTGACAATTGAAGATTGCTTAAAGTGTCAACTGTGAAGATGTATATTGTCTCAGGAACCTTGAATAGCAGCTATATACAGAAGTACTACAATTTCCAGAGGATTATCATGTTCGTCTAGGAAGCAGAACAATAAAATTGTTACAAAGCAACAAAATTGTTTTCTTACCTTTGCAGAGGTCATTAGTCATTTCGCAGGGTTGTAAAACTAACATACCACACGTGGATGTGGGAAAGGACTGTTTTCGCAGAACATAAAATTACTAAATTGCTAATTATAAATTCATTATTTTCTTCGTGCTCATGATGATTAATTTTTAATTATTATATGAACCAAACCTTAATGAACACATTTGGATTAATGGATTGCTCTTACTTAAAACGTTTAAATTTATATCTGCTTTTTTGAGAAAAATGTTGATGGGTCCAAGGTTTTGGAAAAAGGAATGAAAAAATGACTTTTTGTATTAGTTATAAAATATGGGAAATAGCTTAACTATAACAGGAGACAAACTATAACAAGAGACAAATGTATTAATGATTTAATACTTTTTTTGCGTTTTTACTTCAGTTTTTGATAATACTAATATTTAAAAAATACAGTGAAAGCTCTGTCTCGTCCTTTTTCCCTATATGTCCTTAGCCCTGAGCCATTCTATGTTCTTCCCCTACCTACGCAAACATCTTTTCAGTTTTTTTGGTATAAACTATACCTTCCAGAGATTACATTTATATAATCTTAATTTCTCTTACTTTCATACATGTTTGAAATGTTTTAGTAGATGGTCTATTTTCTTTGGTTTGTACAGTTTGTATGTGTTCTGATAACTAAACTTTTCTCCCCACCTTATGTTTGCTTTTATTAATATATTGTACCCTTGTATCCTACTAAAAAAAATGGTGAAATTAGCATATTTCATCTTCCTACATGGGCCCTCCTTTTTTTCTCCACCATCTAATAATAGTAAACAAAATGATCTTTCTTAGTATTCTTACACTGTTAAACATGTATACTTTTATTAATTGATTTGTGAACTTCTAGTAGTATTTTTAATACTCAGCCCTTATAAGACAATCAGCATATTTACTTACTTTCTATCTTTTTTTATTCTTCTTGTTTTTTTTTTTTTTCTTTGTTTTTTTTCTTTTTGAGGCAGGGTCTTGCTACTTAGCCCAGGCTCCTGGCCTTGAACTTGTGTAGATCCTTCTGCCTCTGCCTCCTGAGTTCTAGGATTACAGATGTGTTACCATGCCAGGTCTTATCCTTCTTGTTTCTATGAGTTGTATTATTCCACATCTTTAGAGCATTCAGATCATTTACCCTTATCCTCACTTTGATTCTGTGTTATTTCTATAGATAAATACATTTGAGTTCTTTTTTCCAGGCTCTTTGCTGTACTTTTCTTGACCTTGTTTGGGCAAAGCTCATACGTTAGGACTTTCATCAAAAAGACCTATGGGATCAACTTCCCCTGAGTCCTTGTATTTTTGAAGCCATTCATATGAAACTTTCACACTTGAATGACAGCATGCCAGACGTAAAACCCTGAGTTCATGCCTTGTTTTGAGAGCCTTTATTGCTCTGCTGTCTGTGAGTATTGTGGGACACTTTGGAGAAACGTGAATCCAACCTGATCCCCCCACCAAAGTTACTTGAACTCTGCTGGACTTCATAAATTATTTTTGTCCTTTTAATTCCTCTAAACTAAGATCATATTGTCAAGCTTTCTGCTTTAACTTTCCCTGAATAATGTGTTCTTTCAATATGTAATATATATACATAGATATACATAATATCTATGTATATATATTTAAGAAATACTTTATGAATATTTTAAAAAAATTGATCTATTCCCTTTTGTTTAGTCTCTCAGGTCTCCAGTTATATGTGTGCTGCATCTCCTTTGCCCATCTTCTATGGCTAATATTTTCTTTCTAATCTTTTTACATTTTATTTTAATGCTATTTATTCTTTTTTGAGCCTAACAAGAGCCCAGCATCTGCTACTGCAGTTTTCTCATGGTTTAGTTGTCATTTTCACTTTCCTTTCTATGAAAGATTTGTTTTTATCCTCATCTTCTTTGCTAAGATCTTCTGGTTCAGAGTCGTCTTCTGTCGGTTACTCAGGGCTTTGGTTTTCTTACCTCTACTCTTTGAGTTCATGTGTTGCAGGTTTCTGGTTTAAAGTCATAGAGATAATAGTTTTATTGAGTCCCTTAAATTCATGGCAAAACATTTAATAAAATTTTTTTTTCCTATTTCTGATGCATGCTCTTCAGTTGGTGAGTTTTCCTGACTTTTTTCCTACTGTTTTTCATCCTAAATTTTATATCAGTGCTGGGCTGGGTCCCTCCAAATACCAAGTCTGACTTCCTTTCTGACTCTGCTTTGGAGGGTGGTGTCCTCCAAACAGGTTGTTTTTCAGCTGGCCTTATGCTGCATCAGCTCTACCACTGATCTATGTTCCTACCTCTTTATTTCGAGACAGGGTCTTGCTAAGCTTCTCAGGCTGGCCTCTAACTTGGGATTCTCCTGCATCAGCCTCCTGAGGCTCTGAGATGGGTTGGATGGAAAGGCGATGGTCCTATCAGCTCAATGAGCCCCTAGGCCATGGGAGGACCAGGCTGACTTGCCACTCTCTCCTTCCCATATTGCTTTCCAAATGTGCGATTTTGTCACTTTGTCATGCTTTTAGCTGCTTTGGTAAAAATGATAATTTCTGAATATAGCTCATTCGTGTTTTTGGCTGAAAATAAAGTTCCTGGGTACTTCCCCATTGCTGTTGTCTTTATATGACATTCAGGTTTAAAATCTTTTCTCCTTTTGCCTGAATTTTTATTTTAACTTTTTAGTTCGAACAATTTCGAGACTTGAAGAAAAAATTTGTTAACACCCTTTTATACCCTCTTCCTGATTCTAATAACATTTTATGTACTCACAGTATAATTATGAAAAACAGGTAGTATTAGTCTATTATTAAATTTAGAGATTCCATTAGAATTTCTCTGATTTTTCCTTTTTTCCTTCAGAATTTTTCCTTCCGATTTTTTTTCCTTCAGAATGTTAGGCCGTATTCTGTGCTATGTTTAGGTTTTATGTCTCCTTCCTTTCTTCCAGTTTATGATGGTTCCTTGGCCTTTAGTGTTCTTTTATGGCCTTGACATTTCGGAACTGTACTGGTCAGTTATTTTGTAGACCGTGTCTTGGATTCTGTTCACCTGGGTTTTACTGAGGATCAGAGGAGACCGTGTATCTTTGCCAAGAAAATTCAGCCTCTGATGCTGAGGCCAGAGCATTTCCTGATGTTTAGCAGTTTTTAATAAGGTAGCCACTTTGACATTTTAGCTGAATAGGATTGTTCTCTTTTCCTCCTGTAATTATCCAAAAGTAGAAGACAGAATTAAAGAACCAAACCTCAGCAAATTCCATTTTTGTTAGATATAGAAGATGGGCACTGTAAGCAGATTTCAAATCATATTAAGGCTGCAAAATGCAGTTGGGGTTGAACATCAGCCTTATGGAAGGAAATGAATGAAAATAAGAAATAATTTCTCTCACTCTGGGAACATGGAGATAATTCAGTGATGAATCTCAGAAAACATCAACCAGAATCACCTCCTAACTGAAGGACAAGTTTCGAAGTTAAAAAAACGTTTCATATATAAAGTGGAGTAGAAAGAGGCTGGGGTAGAGGGAGGGTGGGAGGAGGGAGGGAAATAGAGGAGAGGAGAGAAGAGGCGAGGAGAGGAGGGGAGGAGAAAGGAGAGGAGAGGAGAGGGGAGGAGAGGAGAGGAGGGGAGGGGAGAGGTGAGGCAAGGCGAGGAGAGGAGGGGAGAAGAGGGAAGGGGAGGAGAGAGGAGAGAAGAGGCAAGGAGAGGAGAGGAGAAGGGTGGGAACCTAGAACCAAGTGATCCAGAAATGGTTAAAATGAAAGATTACATAATGAAAGATGCAGACACTTGGAGGGAACTGGGCTGCTGGCCGAAACTTTCCTAAATCTCATTAGGTTCAGGTCTTCATGAGAGGTGGAAGCTCACAAAGCATTATCCAGGCAAACCATATTTGTAGAAAGCAATTTTTCTCTGTCGTAGCAGAGAAAAATGTGCTTCCAGGTGTTGAACAGCAGAGAGTTTGAGAAACTACCCTGGTTCCTCCATTCTACACTTTGTAGGAACTTTCTGAAAATTGCCAGCTGAGCAAAATTCAACTCTGCCAATGAGGAGTAACGGAAAACGGACTGGGACTAGGTTAACGCAAAGACGATGAGATTAAAGGAAGGCGAGATCAGCAGTCCTCGGTGCCCACACACCAGTCTGTAGGTGAAGACTAACACAGAGCTGATGAAAACTGAGATGCAACACACTGCCATGAATTTACAACCAAAAACTTACTAAGATAATCACTTCTTTAAGGAAATCCAAGGGCAGGAAAGAAGAAGGAAGAAGATGCAAACTGAAATGAATCATTGTAAATGCAACTGGAAGAACTTAAAAAAAAATGGAAATAAAAGGACAGTCATCACAGAAATTAAAATGTAAAGCGAACCAGAGAGAATAGATACAGAAACCATGGTTAGGATTACAGAGACTAGAAAGGATAAAAGCGAATGAAAAGATTAGAGAAAGATGGTAGAAGACTGGCAAAAAAATCATAGTGTATACTCCCAGAAGCTTGAGAAATGAAGATATAATTCAATAAATCTTTCTTGAAAGAAAAGATTTAAACTCATATAACAAAAGAAAATGCCAGGAATCAGGGAAATCTAAACTGAATGGTTAACTAACAAGATAACACTCCTGAAAGTATGGGGGTTTGTGAATAAATAGCTAAGTCACACATAAGAGAAAAATAAGGTTGCTCTCAGTGTTTCAAGCGAAGTCAAATTTATAAGATAGCAGAACAACTAATACAACATCCTCACATTATAATTGTCTAAGCAATTGAACTATTCTTTAAGAATAAAAGATTTTAAAGTGAACTATTTTGAGCATGAAAAAATTCCAGGAAGACTTTCCTGCCCTTGAGGTAAGTATTTAGAGAACAAACAAAATTTTATTAGAAGATAATATGACTAAATATGTAAAAGATCCAAAATCATCAGTTGAAATTTTTACTGCAAATAGGAATATTCATTAAAGTAGTGGGACACAGAAGATATGGAAAGTATAACTATAAAAATATATTGAACAATTGACATCATACAATACAAAAGAACAATACATCAAGAAATATATAGATCCTGTACATAGAAAATTCTAGAAGATTTCTGAAAGATACAAAGAAGATATGAACGAATCAAATAACATACCCAGATTTGATAGAAAGATTCAGAATCATAAAGTTATTAATTCTCCGTGAGGTAACTTATAAATTCAAAGTGATCCAATAAGAATGCCATGTATTTATTTATTTATTGCAGTACCGGGGATTGAACGCGAGGTCTTGTGTATGCTAGGCACCCTCTCCTCAGCTACACCCTCACTCAGCCTTTTTTATTTTTTTGAAATAGGGTCTCATTAAATGGTCTAGTCTGTTCTCCAACTTGCAACCCTCTGGCGCCTGCCTCTAGAGTGGCTGAGATTACAGCTGTGCACCACCATGCTCATCCCAAGAATGTCAAGTGTATTTAAACTAGAAAAGCTGCCTATAAAATTTAGGAAAAAATACAAACAAAGAAAATTTAAAAAGGGGGAAAATACTGGTGGGCCTGTGAGTAGATTTCCTCATAGTAAAACATCTTATGTCTCAATAATTTAACAGAGAAATGGTACGCGAGAAAAAACAGTCAGTGTAAATGGTGCAGAACCCAGTATATTACAAAGGTGCGATTTCAAAACAAGAGGGTAAAAGTGAATTATCCAGCACGTGGTCTGGGATGACGGGTAGTTCTCCAGAAAAACGTAAAACCGAACCCGCACTGTATATTATATACCACAGTAAATCCCAAACACATCAAGGATTTACATGTAAAAAGCCATTAAAATACTAGATGAAAACTTGCTTTCTAAATTTATTTTTAATTGAGGAAGGCTTTTGTAATGATGAATTAAAATTCAGAAACTATACTAAAAAAGATTAGTGAATTTTTTATTTTTTACCAAGAACATGTATTAGTAATTGCAGATAAACATAATGATCGCACTCATCATAGTTAATCTGTACCTGTACATGATATATCTTGGTTCCCCCTGCTTCCCCACCTCTCCCTTGTACTCCCCCTCCCCTCCTTATTTAGAGTAGCTTTATTGGCATTTTTCCATTTTTCCTTTTTCTTTTATTTTCTCTTTCCCTTCCTTCCTTTATCCCTCTTCCCTCTCTAGTTCTATTCCCATTTGAACTTTATCTTTGTTTTTCATAATATCTTTTATGCCTTTTTGTCCTTATTTACACTTATGGTTTCTCATATCAGAGAAACAATTCAATAAGTAGTCATGTGTGTCTGATTTATTTCACTTAAGAGTATGTTCTTGAGATGCATCCATTTACCTATAAATGTTTCAAGTTTATCCTTTTTATGGCAGAGTAGTATTCCATTGTATAAAAAAACCACATCTTCTTTAACCATTCAGTAGTTGCTGGGCATTTGGGTTGTTTCCAAGACTTAGCTATTACAAATTGTGTTGCTATAAACATGAGTTGTGCATATATCATTGTGTATGATGTTTTTAATTCTTCTGGGAAGATAGATTAGTGAGTTTGAAATGCAAATTTTTTTTTTTTTTTTGTTTTCATGGCTGAATCTCCACAGTAGGTCAAAAAACCAAGTGCAAACTTGGAAAAATCTTGCAACCCACATTACAGGCGAAGTGTTAATTTCACCATTATGCAGAAAAGCCGTATACATAAAAATACAATATATACATAATATTAATAAGGTGGTATCTCAAGAGGGTAAAAGTAGATTATACAAAAAATGTTCCTGGGAGATACACACACACACACACACACACACACACACACACATAATATGTATAAATACCAGTTGTTCCTGGGAAGGCAATGGTTTGGAACTGGGCAGAGAGAGACAACTCTGGATGGAGTTTTCCCCGCATATGTTTTTGAACTTAGTACTTTTGGACTGTGTGAATTATCTATTTACACACTGAATAAGTTGAACTGAAAACAACATTGGAGACTGGGGTGTAGGTCAGTGATAGAGCACTTGCCTAGCACACAAGGGACTATGGGTTCAATTCCCAGCACTGTAGAAGCAAAATAAAACAAAGCAGAACAATAACAGCAACAACAACAAAAAACTCTAAAAACACAGAGACGTTTAGTCTTAATCGAATTTAAAAAATCAGGATTAAAAAAAAATTCACAGTGTACCTGTGTATCCAGTTGCCTTCTCCCCACATTCAGAATATGAGAAGAGGGTTTTGTAACAAAGAGTATCCAATTGATTTATTGTTTGGTAATATTAAAACTCAGATTATACTATTGAGATCCTAGAAGTTGCATACTATAATATATAGTAATTGCAACTGCAATTTATTTTCACAGGAAATGACATTTTATACTATCTTTCATTTTGTACCTGTTTTCGGTATTTCTGGAACGGGTTCCAGTCACTAGGCTGGCTGTAGTAATTAAGGTTACTACAGATGAATCAACATCCCTATATGCTATGTGAATTTTGATCGCTCTAAAATCTGCTGTCGCTGTTAAAAGAATTCATTGCCATTTAGTCAGGCATTCTTGTAATTTTCTAAGTCTTTACATTAGACAGCTATTTTTCTCTCTGAGTACCACAAAATGCTACTCACGTTAGATGAAGGCTTTGTATTTCAAAGCAAAGGTGACATTATTCAGCGAATAATAGTGACACCTGCATCCTCAGTGTCTCAAAAAATGTTAATAGGACCAGCTTCCCGCTTTAGAAATGACAGTTGCAAACCTCTTTGAGCAAAGCAACACTCTCCTTACTTTTGCTTGGTTTATTTTAACTACTTGCATCCTCCAATCTATCTTGTTCCTTGAGTTATTTTCACTTACTGTAATACTTAGTGGAATAAACATTTGGGAGATGGTTCTATTACATCCTCCCTTTTTGGATTTCTTCCGCAGAGAAAGATACACGAGAGTGCTTTTGGGGGTTATCTGAATTTCCTGGAGTCTGGCTCAGTCTCTACTGGGATATGTTGGTGCATGAAGCCACACAGTACCTAGCAACGGGCCTTTCAGTCGACCTCTATTTATCTACCTCCCCAATTAAACTGGGGCTCTGTATATTCTCTGCAAAGCTTCTTGAAGGGCAGAGCAAGCTGAATGTGGATGGCTAAGGACTGTGTTCTGCTCCTCCAAGCGCAGTTACAGTCTTTGTCTCAGCACATTTTATTATGAGTTTTTTCCTTGTAATTAGAAGAGCATAATTTTAATTAAGTATTTCGTAAACTGACAAAAGTGAAAAGAAAGTGATGGTGTCTATGAGAACTAACTTTGGAAACACTCGACTACAAAGGTCACTTAAGAATACTATCAGGTCAGGTCTTGTCCAATAGAGAAGTGGTTCAAGGAAACAAGGACGAGGGGTGAGGAGGAGGAAAGGGGAAGTGAGAAGAATAAAGATTTGCCACATAATAATTCCAGTCAATGTGAACATATGCCATAACATGAGCTAAGACAAATAATATCAGTAAGTATATAAAAGGTGATATTAGAAGAGGGGAGAGGGAGAGGGAAGCGGAAAAGGATTAGAAAAAAAAGAAACAAGGTGTAATATGTACATGTAACTACTCCCCAAGATGATTGTAAACTGTGTGAATTGCAAACACGTGCTAATAAAATAAATTAAAATTAAAAAAAAGAATACTGTCAGATCCGGCGTTAGTAAGACAACAGTAAAACATCAGAAAACATTACAAGGTAAAAGGATACCCTATCCAGAGTGCTCTGAAGAAATGTGTTTCTAAGATTTCTCTTCATATTAGAAAATGAAAATTGGAGACATTAGACTGCATGAGTGTGTTTCACACAAAACATCAGGAAACACTCATCAGCAGGGTCCCAGGTGGTGGGCTCAGGTTTGGGCTCCGCAGGGAAAAAACTAGACAATTAACACACATTTGGATAAATTCAGACAGAGTGTTTAAAGTACTTACGTGATACTTTTACATGATTCAAGTCTTTGCACCCACCAGTTTTAATTGATCAATTAACAAATGCTGATATGTCAGATAAGACTTCTACTGAACTTGAATTTCTGTCCTTTTAGTCAGGCCACCTACATCTAAGTTTTGTGAGATAGAAGATTTTATTTTTTTCAAAAATTACTAAGGATATAGGGAAAGTGATTAGAAATACATATTAGGATATTGGGAAATACTTAGGATAGAGGGAAAGTGAGTAGAAATACATATTTAAGAGAATATCTGAAATAGGGCCATGATGGAATGGAGTGTAGGGATGAATTTCAAAGTTGTGGGCCTAGAAGTCACATTCTTATTTCTGCTGGAAGAAATTCATGTCCTAAACTAACACTATTCTCCCTTTCCCCATGGCTTCCTCTAGTGAGATGGAGGCCCTTCATACCTATGTTATGTATATTCCAAATGCAAATAACTGAACACAGTATCAGCCATTTCTACTTTAGTGTGAATGAGTTTTCAGGTTAGGTGTAAATGACTGAGGCTGGTAGGACTCCCAGGAAATAATGTGGGTAGGAAATAAGAAGAAAAGTATGACCAGCAAGCTGGGCAGAATGGACAGGGTATACTTCTCAATCAAGTAGTAGATGAGAAGAATGTGTTTAACTACACAGCTAAAGCTACTTTTGATTTTCAAAATTGCCTACCTGTGTTAGTCACTTTTCCATCGCTGAGACAAGATCCCTGACACCCACAATTTAGAGGAGGAGGGGTTTATCTTGGCTCATGGTTCAGTCCATTGTGCCTGGCTTATTGTGCCTGGCTCAAGGCAGAAATGGCATGGCGGAAGGGGACAGTACAAAAAAGTAGCTCACTCCATGGCAGACAGGAAGCAGAGAGATAGAGATAGATAGAGAGAGATAGAAATAGAGATAGATAGATAGAGAGAGAGAGAGAGAGAGAGAGAGAGAGAAAGGAGCCAGGGACAAGAAGACACGTCCCTAGGTCGCCCCCGCAGTGACCCACCTCCAACCAGGCCGCACCTCCTAACAGCACACTTGGCTACTGACCTTCGCAATGAATGAGTCCACCGATGAGTGTGGTGCCCTCGTGGTCTACTCATCCTCCAAACACATGAGACTTTCCGGGGACATTTTAGATCTGAACCATGACACCATGCAGTCATTATCTTATGGTTGACCGGAGCACTGAATGTGTGTTTCATCGGGCTATCCGCCCATTTCATGCTAACCTGTGATCACCCTGGTCTTTCAGTCTTCACTATATTTGAGTAAGTCAACTCATCATGTATTTTATTTTTGTGGGATCAAATGAAGCCAACATGAAATTCATTCTTATTTGTAATACAGCATGATTTGAAAGAAAGTTGCTACACATATTTCCAAGTCAAGAAACGTACTTCTATAGCATTTCTCTAGTGGCTACATGGTATTTCATTGTACCATAAAACACTCAATAAATTCTCTGCTATTGGAAAAAAGAAAGAAATAGAAACAAAGCAGCATTGATATTTATAGCAGTCATAATTTGACTTGGTTCTGTAATATCATGAACTTGATTCTTTTATTTAAGATAATAAGCTTGTGTGTTGATAAGAGTAATAATCTTTAAAAATTAATTTAGACTGTTATTAATAATTTTGTGTTGTAGTCTATTTATTTTCATTTATTGAGACACATAAATTATTTCTTATCTTTGTAAAACCAGGAATTTTTAATATGGGAACTGTGGAGGAAAGAAGATGTGATTTGCAAGGCGTCAAGAAAGTTTTATTTTTGCGGTATCTAATAGAACCATCTCTCGCTAGAGGGAAAGAAAAAGGCAACTGGAGGACTAGGGGCATAATTAAAGATAAAAAGGAAAATATCCTATATTGATTTTTGAATTCATTATCAAATGTTTAAAAAGGAAGATTCAAGTTTGTAGTTTTTCTTTCATTGACTCAGCCGAATGCTAAATCTTGCAAAGTTGATAGTACAAGCTCTATAGATTTTATCTGGCTCATACAATAAAAGCGGTCGGGTTAAAAATCTATAGGGAATTAAAATTATATTTTCAGTGGTGTCACAGTTAACAAAAACATACAGTGTTTTTGTTTGATTTGAAGTCTGGTGAAATATTTGTTTGGAAAAAGATCTCTTTGTCCTTTCTCTGTGTTTATGTATTTATATATTGTCCTCAACACTTTCTTCCTTTTCCACCCGTCTCCTGAGCAACCTTCTCACTCTTTATATACTTCTGTTGTAAAGAGAATAAAATCCTCTGAAAATTGTTTAGAATTGGTGGGTACAAGTGGGAAAGAAAGCACTATAATTTCGTATCAGCGTATCTGATTCCATTAATTTGATAATGCTTTCATTATTTTCTTTTTCTTTCCATTATTTGCTTTTCTAAAGCAAATAGTAATTATTGCTATTTCACATTGAATGTGTTCACTTTATGTTTAAAAGAACAGCAAATATTATACATTTTGATAATTTCTTGACATTATACTTAAAAGAAATGTAGATTTCTACATGCAAATCTTGTCAGAGAGGAAGAAAAATAAATTACAACGAAAGCTTTTTTCTTTACCTTCTTATACGATTAAGTTTTAAATGTGTTAACATCTGGTAAAGCAGCTCACCGAATACATAGCACCTCGTGATGTGTAGGTGCTTTGCCACAGTCAGAACCTAACGATGATTAATTTTGTGTGGGAACTTGATTGGGTTCCAGGGTGCCCAGGGAACCCTCAGTCTCCTCCGTTCCCTGAAGAGGTTAGGGTTTGAATTGGTGAACACAGTAAAGTAGAAGGTCCTCTCCAATTTGGGTGGGAGAAGAAGGCGGAGCAGTGTTGGATTTTTGTCTCTTCTGTCTGATGTGTGAGCCGGGGGATCATCTTCTCTTACTGGGGCTCCCAGTTTCCTTGTCTTTCAGACTTTGCCTGGAATCTACACCATTGCTTCCCCAGTTGCTAACTACACAACTGGTGTCTGTGGGTCATCCGTTTACAGATAGCACAACAGGGGGCTTTTATAATCTTGTGAGTCAATGCTTTACGATAAATATCTACTTTTCATCATTATTTCCATCTCTATCTTTTAGTTCATAGAGAACTCTAAGGCAGGAGTCAATTTATCCTTAATAAATATTAAATAGAAAAAAGGACATAGAAGGGAAAGGAAAAACATATGCTCAGTTTATGATGCCGATGTTGCAGTGAGTCCCGGGACTCTGTGAGAGTCCCAAGAAGAGAAGTGGGCCTGGAGTTATCCCTATTTTGGAAAACTACCAATCTGTATTGAAGAACATAATATGAGAAATAAATAAAAGGCTGATAGAAAATTTGGGGTAAAAAGAATTTACGTAACATATGAGTCTTCTAACTGTTGATATGAAAATGAAATTCATTTTCAATGAAAATTCCCAATGAGCTCTATTTTTTCAATCTGATGAAGTCTTTTAAAATTCTTATGTAGGAACAAATGCCTGAAATAAGGTAAGATATTTTTGAACAGAAGACTAGAGGACCATTTGCCTTACCAGATGAGAACATGCTGTAATTTACTGTATTTGAATCAAAATGGCATTGGCATCAGAACAGACCAGTGGAAAAGAATCCAGAATCTGAAAATAGATCCTTGTATAGATGAGAATTTAACACACATCTAAGGTGCTATTTTAACTCATTTGGAAAATGGTGGTTTTGCAATAGATGGTGTTAATGCAATTGGCTGTCCATCAGGAAAAAAGTAAAAGTGTATCATTGCCTTATACTGTATAGACCAATTTTGGATGGATTTAAAATTAAATGTAACAACACGAACACAAGCACCTACTAGAAGACCACGTATACAAATTAGGGATGGGGGAGGAGGATATATATATGGAAATATACATATATATGGAATATATATCTATATGGAAGATATATATACAAGTGAATAGACAAATCAAGAGATTTGCAAAAATATTTACATGTAGAACATAGAAGATTACTATCTATAATACATAAACACTTCTTACAAATCGGCAAAGAGATAATTTAATTAAAAAAATATGTAAAATATAAAATAGGCAAAATTTAAAAGACCCAAAGCAAAAGAGATCAAACTCCTTCTAGGCAAACAAATGCAAATTAAACTAACATCTCTACACCTTTCATAGTGGCCAAAATGAAAAAGAAAGAAGACAACACTTTTTGTCGAGGTAGGGACAGGCAAGGACACTTGCAGATGTAATAAACAAAAATGTAAATTACTGCATGCTGTTTAGAAAGCAATCTGGTAATGTCTAGTGGAAGAAACAAATGCATGGTACACTTTGATCTCAGTCCTACTCCTGGGAAACTAATCAGTAAAAATAACAGCACCAGTGAAGATTGTATATAGAATGTTGGTTGCAACATTATTCATAGTGGCAAAGAACTGGAAACAAAAACGAACATCCATCATAGCACATTTATACCACAGAATATTTTGTAGACATTAAAAAGACTTCTTAGAACCTTACCAGGGAGCTCAGAATGGTGCCCAGGAGGTGTTGATAAGCGAGAAAAGCAAAATGCTGATACTGTAGAACATCCCAGTTTTGAAACATAAGATCAGTCACTCTAAATGTATGTTTTATAAATGCTTATAATTTTGTGATCAGAGAAATGCTGTCACCTGTTATGTGGGTTGTGGTGATGATGGTGATAGAGGAAGAAAAAGGAGAATGTATTCGTTGTCTTGTATAGCAAATTAGCACACGTTTAGGAGGTTTAAACCACGCACACTTATTTTCTCACAGTTGTCCGCGGGCCTGGAGTCCTAGCATGTGTCCCCTGAGCCGTCTGCTCCGGGTTTAGTATAGCTGCAAAGTAGGTGATGGCTGGCCTGGATTTCCTTTTGGAGCTCAGGATCCTCTTCCAGGCTCCATCGTTGTCGGTAGAATTCGTGTCCTTGTGGCTGCCCGGCTTACCGCTCTGGCTCCCCCCTGGCCTTTGGCTGGAGGCCACTGGCAGTATCTTGTCACAGGGTGCTTTTCATGGATCGCTCACATCATGGCCCTTTGCTTCCTCAAGGCTGCTGTTAAATCGACTAAGATGGAGCCTTACTGTTGGGAGCCAACAACTCTGCGCCCACCAGCCGGCCAAAAGACTTCGGCGTTACACCGGGTGCACCCATTTCCCCAGGTCACCTTTGCCTGCTACATAGGGAGCATTTTAAGGAAACGATTCTCAGGTCCTTGCCTGTAGCCTTAGTGGACAGGGTCCTAGGCAAGAAAGCTTGTTTGTACTGGGTTTGCAGAATAACAGGCCTGGCTGGCAGGGCCATGGGTCAAAAGCTTATTCCGTACCCATCTCCCTGTACTGCTAGTTCTTGATAATACCACAAGCTGCTGTGGCCTTCTGATTAGTTTCTGTGAGTTGTTTATATTTGTTTCAAATGACTCAGCACATTCCTTTAACATTGTGCCCTGCTGAAGCTTATAAGTGAAGATTGCGCTGAAGCCTATAAATAAAGATTGCACTTTGCATGGGTGGCCATGCTGCTCATCAGGCTGATGGCTCCATCCAGTCCCAGCTGTCCCATGTGACTCTCTGATTCCCCTGCTGCTCCTCCGCGCTGTTCAGCTCTGCCGTGCGGGCTGTGGCATCTTACTACATGAAATGTGATCACAAGAGTGACATTGTGTCCCATCACTTGTACTACACATAACCCATTGGTTAGAAGAAAGTTACAGGTTCACCCCAACCAAGGGGCAGATTATTGTGAGATCGTCAATCTCCGGGGTCAAAGTAGGGTGTGTGTGTGTGTGTGTGTGTGTGTGTGCGCGCGACAAGTAAATAATAAAAAATATTCCAAAAGTCAGATTGAAAACAGAAATTATCAACATGATTCTATTATATAAAATTACGTATACGTGTAATATAATTTTGAAAAGCAAGGACATTAGAAAAAAAGAAAATTCCTGCCAAGTCTCAGGCCATTTGTCTTCGGCACTCGCTCAGGTTGTTGCGACTGTCAGTACTGTACACCATGATAGTACCATGTGCCTCCTCGTTCCTCCTGATGAATGGCCCTCCGAGTTCGGTTTCTTTTCTTCTTCAAACTTTGCTCTGAGTTTCATCCATTCTAACACAGTATCAATTGTCAGAGGACCATTATTTTATGTATAAGAAAAGAAAAAAGAACTCCAGTTAAATTATGAGATATATAAAAGTTTAACGATGTTAAAATGAAAGACATATTAATTTTAGATTGATGAAAATTACTTGGGTGCATTTTTTCCCAAGAAAGCTTTCTGCAGGTTGTCTGCTGGATGCCCTTAGAGCCCAATGATCACCTCCTTCCTCTTACATATTGTTTTCCTCTCATCCTTCCTAAAATGTACAATAGGAGTAACAATAATCAGATTTAGACTAAATGAAGGTAAACCGATACTTTGTAAGAGCAAAGTTCGCTGAAGTCAGTCAGTGCTTCTAGGGGACTAGAATTCTACCTCGAGGTTAACAAAAGCAAATTTAAGATATAATAAATGTTTGTTTGTATCACAGTATGTTTGTGATATATAATAAATACATTCACTGTGGGGAATTGGGTCATATATATATCACTCCTTGATCCTCTTTACTTTCCATTCCTCTCTTTCTCCCCTCTCCCCCATATCCACATCCCCCTCCCATCTCCACAATATCCATCTCGCTGTTTCCCATCATCTATCTTTCATTTTACTCTTTAAATTATCTACACTTTAAGTTTCTCATAAAGAGAAATCATACAATATTAACCTTGTGGGTCTGATTTCTTTCACTATGAATGTAAGGTCCATCCATTTTTCCTACAAACAGCCTAATTTTGCCCTCCTTTATAGCTGAGTTGCACCTCATTGTGCATAGACACCAATTTACTACAGTAGAAGACACACGGCCATTGATCCCCACTAAAATACTCCCCCTTGCTTTGAATGCACTCATCCCATCATTCTTGTCACTTTTCAAAGCGGTTCTGGAAGTCCTCTTTTCGTGTGTCTTTAGTCACACTGTTGTGGCTGTCTCGATGTTCTGAACTGATTCAAATATTTATCTTTTGTGTGAATTTTGACTTTGGGAAAAGGCGGTGGTCACATGGTGCCAGATCTGGTGAATAAGGTGCGTGAGGACCAGACTGCCTTTCTGCAGAATGGCGCTCAGCTGCAGCACTCATTGTATTCTTCAGCATACCCGGTGCAGGCCCTCTGGAAAGTGGACTTTGAGAACTGCTTCAGAAAGTGGGGTAAGTGTGTTTGGATAAGGAGGGAGTAGTTCACTCTGCCATAAAGAATGATAAGCTTGAGCTAGTCCTAGGTAAATGGATGCACCTTGAGACCATACTCCTAAGGGAAATAAATCAGACACACATGTTTAAATACCGCATAGTTTCTCTGGTGTGAGAAACTGAAGTGTAAATAAAGACTAAAATGAATTATATTGGGAAAGAGAAGAAAGTGTCCAAATGGGAAAGGGAACAAGGGAGGGGGAAAGGAACAGAGGACAAGAGAAATAAGAAACGGAAGGAAAAAATGGAAACAAACCTGTTGTAAATAGGGAGGAAGGAGGGGTGAGGGGAGGGGAACGGGAAAAAAAGAAGCAACAAGACATATCATGTACAGTTACAAATCCCCTGTGATGTTATCACTATGTACATCTGAAATGTACCATTAAAATAAAATAAATTATAAAAAAAGGCAATTTAAATGAGCTATCTGTTAAACCAGTCTCAAATGCACTGAAGGTGACTCAATGATTTGCTTAAAGAAATTATTTAAAAACTGAAGGCATTTTGTTCCTTTTTGTTATTTCTTTGCTCAAAGCAACCATATATTAAGATACATTTTTCTCATATTTATAGATTGTTGCTAAGTTTTCATGTGTCTATACAGCATCCTTCAGAATGAAGGCAATCACAATGTTTTTCTAGATATCAGTACAAGTTTTAATATTATAAGCTCTAAAATTAGTTTAATATATTCAACAGGTGTCTGTGTTTAAAGTTATTAGAATTTTAAAATTTATTTTATTTTCAGTTTCTTTTTAGTCATACATGTTTGCAGTACATGATAATCATATGATGATTATATTCCTTGTGAGGAGTTGGTACACGTACATAACACATCTCAGTTCTTTTTTAAATCCCTTCCCCTCCTCTCCTTTCCCCTCCCTCCATCTCTTGGTCCCCTTTGCATTTGCAAACACTGCATCTCCCTACTTCTTATTATCTATCTTTTATTGTGTTCTTCATTTATATTTTGGGAAACAACTAGAATTTGCATAAGCAACAGCTTAAACAGCTGTCTTTAAAAATGTATAGATAGCATTTTAATACATTCTCTAGCTTAAAAAAATTTTTTTAGGTGTCTTTTGTTTGGTGGAATATATTGTAGGTCTTAAATTTTTAACTTTCCTCTGAATGTGAATTTCCTAAGTTCTAGTCTAGATTTCATCAACAAACGGTTTAACTAGAACTATAAGAATCTACTTACATCTCCCGTTTCAAAGTGAGCTGAAGGTGCATCTAGTCAGTGCTGAAGTCTGCTCTTCGTTCTGGAAACTCCTGGGCCCGAATCAGGGCAGAGTGTGATTTCAGGCCCTGTAACCCTGCAGGCTGCTCCCCACAGATCCCAAGGCAGCACCTAGCTGCCAGCGAGCAGGTGCATACACCTGCCCGTTCCTGCTTTGTCATCACCATCTGAGCGGGTACTTGCTCTTTCTCTTTGCCTCTGTCTTTGGTCATAGGCATTGCTCGGATTTTATCCTTGTCAGTCTTCTCAGTTCCTTGCCTTGTCCTTTCTTTTGATCACGCACAGGCAATGACAGGCCAGTGCTGGGGCACATGGTGCTGATCTGAGGAGGGCTGGCTTTGTTTCTTCTCTTTTGAGCTGTGTAGAAGTATATGACAGTTTGAGCTTCAAGCCCTTTGGCTTTCTAAAATACATACTGATTTTAGGATGTCACGGTACTGACAAGTCCAAAGTAATGTAACCTGAACAAGCATTTTCATATTTTTTCAGTTACTAAGTCTGTATTCACATGAAAATTGCAAGGAGATTTAGACTTTCTCAGCACTAGTGAGATGGTCATCCATCCATCCATCCATCCTTTACCCACATAAATTGGGCCACTTGTATTCTGCTCCCTAAAACGAAGATCTTTCTTCATGGCAGAGTTCTTGCACATAAGCAAGTGCCTCAAACTCAGTCTCACGTGTCAGAAGTTCAAAGGAGGCAACGGATGTTTGGAAGAAATCATAAAGAGAGTCAAACGAGTTACCCAATTTTCCCCATCTCTGTACCTTTATCAAGTCAGAGCCTGAGATACCTTGTGCACCTTGTATTCTTATTGCAGACCCCCTTTTCTTTTTGGAACTATCCTTATATCTTGCTTCACTAGGCTCTCAGAGTCCCTAATTGCTGGATCAAATCCAGCTCAGCCACCTGTGACTTCAGCCCAGGCCAACGACATCTTTGCTCTCCCCTCACCAGAAGGGGGGTAGAGGGTGGCTTGGACTTGGGCTGGTATTAGCTGATTCCTATAATTAATATACATTCATTCCTATCATATCACCGCAGGCCTTAGATAAAAGGCTTTTGTTTTTTCATATACTGTGGAAGAGTGCTTGGTATGGTAATAACTCATTTTAGAATAATTTGCTATTTATTTGGGAAACTATAACTGTATTACTATTCTTGTGTGTTGCTGCTCTCTGACCTAATGAGACAGACCAGTAGCGCTGAACACCACACGTTTTAAATCATCTCAAGTGGTTTTCCTTTTTCAGAAAGCCTCACCCCAGATTGGTTACATCGGGTGGATCTGAGATGTGGACATTAAACATTGTTCCCCCTCTCTTGTTTCTAATATACAGCTAGGTATTAGAGCCACTGGGATTAGGGGAAGGCATCAAAACAATTACTTGCATTAAAATTTTAAGTAGTGGTTGTATCTCATGCTAAATACCTTCTTTCCAATCTATTCTCTTTAAAAATAAAAAAGAGTAAAGCCTGTTTAACCTTCCATTCCTGTCAAAGATGGGACATTTGCATATGTGGAAATGAGTTAACCAGTCTATAGCATTTTGTAATTTATTAATGAAATCATTAATTAGATTTTTAAATTTCAGCCTCCAAAGTCATGAGAACATGCTGTTCTCTCTTGAGGCCATTTTCATTATTAAATGAATGCATTATAAATAAGCAAATCCAAAGAATATGCATGAACTGTAATTCACATCCTGTAAATTTCAGACTAACTCAGAAACCTCATTTTTCTTCAGGATGTATTGCTGCACTCTTCTTGCCTACTGTCATGAACTTAATTATATAGAAGTTAAATACTTTGACATCTCCAGGAATTGCACGAAGAGTTTGAATAAACAACAAACAATCTTGCTGCATTCATATAAAAAATTAAGTTTAAAAATTCCTGTGGGAGACCAATACATATGAGTACACATTCAAAGGGAGTGAAAACAATGAATTATTTGTATAATGATGACCAAAACCAGAAAAAATATTGTTTTAAATGGTCGATAAATGCTTGATGGTTATAGAAAATCAGAGGCTATACTTTAAAGACATTACCTGATACCTGTCCTCCTGGCACTTCCTCCCAGGAGATTATGGTAGGTTGGAGAAAGAATTAAAGTTTCTGGCTTTCATGTTTCCAAAAAGCTCAGTCCCACTGAGATTATATTAGTTATTCCTTGAAGCAAAACAAACAAACAAAACAAAACAAAACAAAACAAAACAAAAAACCACTTGATAGAGGAAAGTGCTTCTACTCTCAAAGCAGAGGATGGGGGAATCGAATTAGAAATAGCAAAACATTCTCCCAGGATCAAAGGAACTGGTGATTTTCAGGTGACAGGGAGCGGGATAGGAAGCCCTGCTTTGAAGATACCACCCTAAAGAGGAGAAAGGTAGGAGAGGTTTGTAGAAGTTCATATAGGAAGGGATCTACTTCCAATTTTCAGGCATAGAGGGTTCAGATGTGGAAAAGCTTAGGAGAGGGGTGCCTGCTCCAAGCATCTGGGCAGAAGAGGCAGAGACCACACTGCAGGGAAGATTCCAGGGTGACTGAGAACAATACGCAGGAAGTAGACAAAACTTCTAGACCTGAAAGGGCCACACAGGCAGGAATGAGAGTTGTCTTAGCAACATCTGTCTGGGGTTATGGACAACTTGGTGAATATCTGCCCAATCATATGAATTGAGGAGAAAAACATATTCTCCTTAATCCTCTGGCAGTGTAGATTGAAAGTCCCAGAAAAATGGAAATGGAGAACTTCAACAACCTAAAATTAAGGTTGGCCATCTCAGTGATACAATGCTTAGAATAGAAACTGAATTTCAGGAAAGTTAAGAAAATAATGTTTGTGTATAAGTAACTAGGAATTAAATTCATAAAACTCTATAAGGCAACAAACAAGGGATACGAAAATTACGAGGTTTACAAGCATTCTAACTTCTTTCCTTTGTTTCAAGAACTTCGTAAAAAGTCTTTTCGCATTTTCAAATCTTTTGCCTTACTATTTATTTGAGTTCAGCATGACCCTGTTTGGAAGAGAATAACAATAGAAGGTAACTTGTAATATTTACCATTTTGTAATATTTTCACAACAATTTTACACATATACCTTGACAAATTTATACTTGCTGTGATTGAAATTGAAAAAATGCTGGAGAAATGAATCCCAATGCAATGTTTAAGAGCAGTGAAGATTAAATAACTATTTCAGAAATAATTTTAAATTTTAAAAATCAAATAATTAAAATTCATATTGACATAAAATATGTTGATAGCTATAGTCTCAGATTCTCAAATAAACTCATTCAGTTACAATTTACTGAATAAATAAATACCTTTTGTTATTAATTTCTTTATTTTATGCGACGTGGCTGAATTCCCACCAAAAATCCAGGAAAACTTTACTCTGCGAAAACTTACTAATATGAAACCCTCCTGAACATGCATGTGTGATAACGCTAGTGAATCAGAAATCAATTTTGGCAAAGGGAAAAATCATTTTGCCTAACAGGTGACTTACGGTGACATGAAACCCTGCAGTATCTTAGACTCTCAGTGTTTCAGAAGAGCATCTTCCCACGTCAAAAGCCTCTCTGGTGAGGAACACTGTCGCGCGGGTATTGGCCCTGAGGAGGTGGCTGCTCATGGCACTTCCGGTCACCTGGAGCCTCAACTGGCTGCACAGCCCCGCTGCCTGTGGGAGTCACGTGATGTCGTCCCACCGTATGCTCCTCCCTCTTCTTCTGGGGCGTCCACAGCATTTTCTGGGCGTCCCCAGACGCCTTATTTAAAAGAATTTAAAAATTTTAATTGATAGGTAATAATTGTGCATATTTATGTTGTACAGTGTAATAACAGTACATGCATACAATGTGTAGTGATCAAATTGGGGTAGTTAACACTTCCACCACCTCAAACACTTATTTCTTCATGTTGGGAATATTCAAAAACCTCTCTTCTGGCAATTTTGAAATATGTAATAAATTGTCATAAACTATAGTCGACCTACTGTGCTATAGACCACTAAAAACTCATTCTTTCTTTGTTACATATTTATACCTATTATCCAACCCCTCTCCGCCTCCCTCCCTTTCTTAGCCTTTGACGGCCACTATTTTACTTTCTACTTGTATGAGAGCAACTTTTTTTAGCTTTCACTTATGAAACTCAAGTCTTTAAATTTCACACATCGGTAACATTTCCCCCCATTTTTTGGAATTATCATAGTGTTGTGAATTTTCTTTTTGGACAAATAAGCATATTAATAAAACAAACCAATCACTACCCATTCTTATTACCTTGAGCAAATGGATATTTTACAAGAGATAATAAGGATAACATAGATGCTGAAACTAAGAATGTGGAATTAATTTACTATATATTTTCCAGAGACATCAATGACAGCTTAATCGCTGGCTGGCACTGGCCCAAGGACTGCCGTGTATTACACGCCCTTGTCCTAGCCAGCTTCAGCGGGGCCGTAATTCTAACGTGATGTCAGAACAGAGATTGCCTTTCTTTGAGGCTTGTCCTGTATTCACAGGGCACTCATTTATTTAACGAACACAAGCCAGGGACATAGACATAAATGTCCTTGCCTCCAGAAGTTCACAATCTGTAAAGATAACTTTTCAGTTGAATTTACTGGCCCTGGCTCATGTTACTTGAAAGAGCCGTGCATATAAAAAACACATAAAAGAGAAATATAATGCAGGCTGTTTTTTAAAACAGTAAAACCTATTGACAGTAAGTAGAGAAAACTGCCAATTCTTTGTCTTTCCTACATTCTCATGTGTATCTACTCCTTTTCTTACAAGCAGAGTCCTTGTGTTTACAATGATTCCTACTGTAGGTGCTTTGTCCCCATTGCCTTTTGACTATCAGTGCCTTTCTCAACCTCCCACTTCAATTCTTCTGGTGCCTCTTCCTCCAGTCTACCCAATAACATTGCACATGTTTTTTTCCTCCTTTTGTTTCTAATGGCTTCCAATTATTTTTGGTTTTGCAGTAATTTCTCACAAATAGTACAACTCAGACAACACAATGGCTACAACTGTAAGACTCTAAGGAGCAAGCTGGCAGCGGTGAAGCTGAATAAAGACATTCCCAGAGAAGGGAAAGGTGGCACAAAGCCATGCGGTGTGAGGAAGGTGCTGCTATGACTCTTGTGGAGAATTACCCAGGAGGAGGGCTGTGGACCCTTCATGGAGGAGACCGTCTGAGTTGGATGACCTGGAACTGGCCACACATGAAGTTCAGACAATTGGACCCCCTCATGATTGACTAGTCTCCAGTTCCCCAGGAGTCCAGCTGATCACTGTGTACCTCGAGACCAGGTAGACAAAAACCAGTTATCGGACAGGATTTCCAAGGGCCCAGAGGTTACCTTCCAGAAGCTGAAGGAGAAGGCCAAACCTCTCTTTGGGTTAATCTTTTGCTACACATCACAGAAAGCTCAGCTCACTTCTGTTTCCTCCAGAGGAAGTCTAGCATCAGACATCCCTCACTGGGCCACGAGTCAGCTCTTGACTTAGAGGCTCCAGCGGGAGCGGCTGAATCTCAGCCGCATCTCCAGTCAGGCTTATGGAGAGGTAAGTGACATTGCTGATATTAGAATCTGAATTCCCTGGTCCCGGAGATTCTGACTTAATTGGTCCAGGATTAATATATTGTCAAAGCTGTCCAGGTGGAGAGCTCTTTATGGCCAAGATTGGAAACCACCGTATGAAACATCCCAGAAAACTCTGCCTAGTAAAGATGCTCTTGGGAGCATGATGTCCTCTCTTGTGGAGTCTGATTACAGCAAAGAGTTGGCTCTGGCTGTCGTGTAAACATGTAGTTCTAGGAGAAGAAGCGTAAACAGAGAAGCTGAGTCAGCAAATGGGAGTGCTAAAATATCCAGGCAGACATCCTGTGTCAGGTTTTAGTCCACCAAGTTTTACTGGTACATGTTTGCAGTATGGCACATCTTAATTCCTTTTCCATCCTATCTGTTCTTAGGAGATGCTCCTCTACTACTGCTGACTTGTTTTTTGTGTACGTATCTCCAGAGTGGACATCTGGTCTCTGTGGTGAACTGTTTTCCTGTTGGGTAATCTGGAAGACTAACTATCTCTGCTTTGCCCCGCACCTTCTGGGGCAGGTTGATTTATCCTGTGAGACTCAGCTGCCTTGCTAGTGACCTGGAGCTGAGAGTAGTTAGCCTACACATCGTTCTTTGAGCGAGTGAAGTTTGATGTTCAACTTTTGTCACAGGTTCCAAAGTACCAGCAATGTGATTCTCAGTATTTTAGTCAGGTCTGTAACTGGAATCTTATTATAGACTCTATATTAAATTGCTTAACCTATAAATCAACTCAGTGTTTGTAACAGTCCTATAAAAGAAACACAATAGTAATCTTTATCTGATAGATAAGAAACTAAGACTTTAAAAATTTATATAACTTCTTCAATATTGTTCATTCCATATTTCATACTGCCAATAAAACTTATATACTGGGATAATTGTATTTAATCTAGTAATACGAAAATTGCTTATTTAGCATATGATGACACACGGTCTTACATTTTGTGACTTTTTCCAAGTCTTACAGTTTTATCTCTCCATTAAGATTTTAATTGCCCCATCCCAATAAGACATAAGGAACCAGCATTTACATTAAGTCTCTTACTGCTGGTGGTGTAGGGCTGGTCCTGTCAACTCAGGAGGTCAGTTGACATACAGCGAGGTCAAATGATTTGAAGCTCCCTACTGGAGAGGGCGCAGAGCTAAAACTTTCCTGTTCATGTTCAGATGCTTTCACTGAGCTGCACTGCAGTGCAAGTTTGAGTTTCTTCTGAAACTCAAACTGCCTTCCATAGCTGTGTAATTTCAGGAAATACTGAAAATGCCAGGAGTTTGAGTTAAATTTCAGATGAGTTTTCAGGAAAATAGAGTATTCTAGTTAATCAAATATTCTGGCTAACAGAGTTTCTGTCCATGCGGTATAGAACCTAAAATTCTCCGAAGAGAACACGGAATAGATAAACCAAATTATTATACATACTATGTAATAAAGCAATAACATACATGAGATGGCAAAGAAACATATTATCATATGATAATATTGCAAAATGAAAACTGAAATCAGTTATTTGCAAAGGTAGAGAATTGGGTGGTGATTTCAGGGAAATTTTATTCACTGAAGGTAACGGAATGTAATTGGTTTCATCTGTAGTCACTGTAATGAAGTCAAATGCCTGCGACAGTCAAGGCATGACCGTTCTAGGACAGTCTTGGGATACACCACGTAGCTTGGCCTGTGGAGAAAGCCGCAGAAGTTAAAGCTGGGAATGGGGTGGGCCTTGAAACGATTAAAGGGATATCAGAAGTACAACTGGAAGTTGTGCCGTCTTTGACATGGTAGACTTCCGGCTTTCTATATTTGGGGGTGTACGTGTGCGCATGTGTGTGTGTATTTGTGCCCACATGTGTATTTAATTAGGAGAGTAGCTCTAATGTTATGGAATAATCAGGGATGGAATTTGACAATGATGCTTGAGTGGTTTTTAGTACTGAACAACAGAGACTTCAAACGCTCCCTCCTTTGGATCACTGAATCGATGGCCTTCGGTGGCTGGTGTGGTTATGTATTTGTCACGATGGTGAAAACAAGGAAATTTAAGTATCTCAGTTACTGAGGAAAACAGGTTCACTTCTTAGTCACCTTACAGTGTTCATCTCACATCACAACTCCATCAGTCGGAGACTACATTCTCATTCAGGGACTCTGGCTGAGACAGAATCCATGTGATAGATCCACAGTTATGAGGGAACTTAAAAGGGGTAATGCAAAACTATACGTCACTATTTAAAGCCTCTCCTAGAATGAGCCCTAAGCGCTTGCAATCACAATTTATTTGCCAACACAAACCCCAGCGCCACAACCAGCTGGGAAGGAGCTGATGGTGCAGAAGGAGGGAGGCGCCAGAGGAATTGGTGCATAGCCCGCTGGGGTCACAGGCGGGTTTCCTGGGGGCTGCCTTCTGCATTGGAGGGGCCCCTGGCCATCTGTCGTCCCCACTGGACCATGACAGGGCCAAGGGAAGAGGGCTCGGAGTGAACTGTTAAAGGCCAAATACTCTCAGTTTAGGTTGAATGGCTTTAGAACCTCAGGAAGCAAAAATATCCACTTAGAAACATAGACTCCCAGACTGCCTCCCACTCCATCACCAAGAGACTAATTCCTTCTGAGCTGGTGGTGCAGCAAGAGGGAGGGCCGTAAGTCCCTTTGAGGAATATTGGAAAGTCTCTTGCTTTGGTTGCTTTTCTGTTCTCTTCACCATAGTGGGAACACTTCGAGGAGAAGTCATCCACAGGGGACTTTTGATTCAGGCTTTTTGTTGGGGGCCCTAAGTAGCCTTCGGAGTTGAGTACGCGACCCAGGGCCAGGCGTCCCTTGGCAGGGTGTGCACATAAAATGCCACAGTGATTACCCCCAAGACCCCCAGCGACCTGCAGAGTCAGGGGCCAGCGGAGAGTTCTGGACATCTTTGTCTTCTCTTGTCAGAAGCACACCTTAAAACCACGTACCGATTGTGTTTTAAGGTCATAAAGTTGTCATGTGACACTTGTCTAGGTCATCATTGTTGGTGCCTTAAAGATGTTTTTCCAGTGCATTTCTGAAAGTCAAAGATGGTGATGGTTTGGAGAAGCATCCTGCAAAGGCCGCTGTGTTAAGGCTTTGTCTCCAGTGTGGTGCTACTGGGAGGTGGCAGAAACCTTCGCGGTGGGGCGAGTGTGAGGGCTGAGAAATTGGAGGCGAGACTTTGAAGGGGACAACAGGACCTCAGCTCCTTTCCCTCTCTTCCTGGCTCCTGAGAGGGGACCATTTTGCTCGGCCACACATTCCCGTCATGATGCACAGCTGCTCCAGAGCAAGGGCCATTGCTTCTGGGCTGAATCCTCCATGGAAGTTAATTACCTCAGGTGTTTGCTAGGGTAACAAAAGGGCTGCATTTTCTAGATCACTGTGGTCCACAAACACATTTTTTATTAATGCATCAATTAAAGACCCAGTTTTTAAGGAGGATTTTCTATTTTATGATTATTAAAGTATATTAATTATACAAATGAATGAGTTTCACTATGATGTTTCTATACATGCATACGTTGTGATTTTTCTTTTCCCTTCTTTTCTTTCTTTTCTTTCTTTCCTTTCTTTCCTTCCTTCCTTCCTTCCTTCCTTTCTTCTTTCTTTCTTTCCTTCCTTCCTTCCTTCCTTCCTTCCTTCCTTCCTTCCTTTCTTCCTTCCTTCCTTCTTTCCTTTCTTTCTTCTCTCTCTCTCTCACACACACACACACACACACACACACAGACACACAGACACACACACACACACTGGGGATGGAACTGAGGACCTACATGCTGAACTACAATCTCAGCTTTTAAAAAAATTTTAAGTTTTGATACAGGGCCTTGTTCACTGGCCTCGACAGTGCTTGATGTTGAGGTCCTCCTGCCTCACCACCCAGAGTACTGGGATAATAGGTGTGTACTACTATACCCAGCTAAAATTTCAGGTTTTATACCTAGTTCTTTGGTCCATTTTGAACTGAGTTTTAGGGTCTACTTTCAGTCTTCCCCACGTGGATATCCAGTTTTCTCGGCAGACTTTGTTAAAGAAGCTGCCTTTTTTTTCTAGCATGTATTTTTGCCCCTATAGTTGTGTGTTTGTTTTCAGGTCCTCTATTCTGTAGTTATGGCTTCATAGTACAATTTGATATTGGGTATTGTAATGCCTCCAGTCCTGCTCATTTTGCTTGGGCTTGCTTTGGTTATTTTGGGTCTTTCCTGTTCCATATGAATTTTAGGATTGTGTTTCCTAGTTCTGTGAAGAATGTTATTGGAGTTTTGATAAGAACTGCACTGAATCGGTAGATCACTTTTAGTAAGATGGCCATTTTAGCAATGGGAATTTGGCTGATCCATGAACATGGGGCACCTGCCCATCTTTCAGTGGCCTTTTCAATATCTTTCCTCAGACTTCTGTAATTTTTGTTGTTGAGATCTTTTACCTCCTTGGTTAGGTTGATCTCTAGGTAGGTTTTTTGAAGCTATTATGATAGGATTATTTCCTGATTTTTTTCCTTAGGTGATTCATAATTAGCATATTGAAAGGCTCTTGATTAATGCTGATTTTTGTTTACTGCATATATTGGTTTTTGATCATGTCCACCCATTCTTCTACTTTCTCTTGCTCCCACTTTTCCTAGCTCCCTTTGTCCCTAGTTAGTAGTCCCTCTTCTACTTTTAGTACTTTTTTTCACATATGAAGGCCTCACTCATATTTTGTGTAATTTAGGAGTCTTGAAATACCACCCCACCTAACTGAAGCAACTTTAGCAAATGCTATTAGTCATATGCAATCCAAACTTCATATGTAAGGAGATGCACAGCAGTGCCCCTGTGGTTTGCATTATTATAGCTTTCTGCTTTGTGACTATTCACAGCCAGCAACATGAATCTGAAACATCAATTACAGGTTTGAGGAGCAGAAAAAGAAATACCTTAGTGCCTGACAGGTATTAAGCATTTCATAAATTTTTGATGAATAAAAAAAGAGAAGCTTTCATGAAACACTTAAAAATCAATATAATGCACCTTCCAAACTGTCTTGGGGTAAATTTCTTAGATGGTTAAGGTTTTTTTTTTAAATCAGGAGAGGCTATTTTATATAAAAAACATGAATTTTTCTTACTAGCAACAAATGAAAAAACTAAAACTTCTTGGTAATAACATGCTTAGGAATGATAAGGCAAAAACTTAATGCATATCTTTTTAAAAACTTGGTTTCTGAACACCTGTGACTTCTCTAATTGGTGCTGTCTTTTTTTTCCCTGTAAACTTTCTGCTATAGTCTCTATTTTCTTGGATTGATAAAATGATTACTTTTGTCATTTTAAATTATTATTCATGGGAAATACTTTTGTTTTTCCCCTGAATATAATTCTGTCTTCTGTAATAATGATAATGATTGACAACCTGTTTAAAATAAAGATCATTCAGTTAGTATTCTGGGCAATTTTTAAGAAAAAGCAAAGTTCCTTCTATAATGTTTTAAATTTGTGTCACTAATTTAGCAGTGACTTGAAAAGCTGATAGCACTTCAAAATAATTGAAGTGGTTATCTAAGCAATGTTATATGCAAGTGAAATATCTATTTTAGTGCACAGAAACAACAAGTTAACTAAAATTATTCAAAATAAAAATTAAAAATTAAATTTTATGTATAATATTTCAATATTATTACTTTCAAATACGGATTTAAATTTCTTGTCCTATTCCTATAAGTTCTTCATAATTTAATGATCAGTTTTGGTTATATATATTTTAGGAAAAGTGTATAAAAAATTTAATAAAAGCTGTATTTCTAGGAACAGTATGTAATTTATTTTCTAAAGTACTTATTTTATGAAAATGATTTACTTTTAAACCAATAATGTAATAGTAGGGTGAGATATTTCAGGGTTAACAAGGAATCCTGATATCACCTTATGAAATTAAGGGAATTTAAATTTATGTAGTTTTAAGATTATTAATAATCTGACTCCTTACTGGTATCAACTTTGCATTTTTAGATACTATTTCTTGGTGACCCGAATTTGTCTTTAAAAATTATTAAATGCCATATTTTGCTGAGCAAATTCAATCTTCATTGTAAACCAACAAATTAACCTTTTATGTTATTGCTCTCACAATATGCATTTTACTTGTGTCCCTTCTTGCCTTCTGCAAACGGAAATGAACTTCAGCTTTTCCTTTCTATTCTGTCCTCCTGTGCCAACCAGTGTGGTTATAGCTAATGCTATTTCCATTGAGTGTTAGCAAAACCACTTCCTAAACAACTGCTTACTGACAGGAAAGATGAAAGGACTTCCGGCAGCATTATAGGACATAATATACCCCAGTTACGGCAATGACCTTTGTCATTCTATGGACTTGGCTCCTGCTTATTCCTGGCCAAGTTTTCCTTTGAATTTTCAAAGGTGGACTGAACACACCCAGTGTTTATCCACTGATGAATAGAAAAATAAAACATGGTATGTGCACACCATGGAACACTGTTCAACCATAAAATGAATGAAATCCTGTCATTTGTAACAACATGCCTGGAACTGAAGATCAGTTCTCCAGACCTTTAATTTTTTTTTTTAATTTTTATTTTGAGACAGTGTCTGACTAAGTCACTAATCTGACTAGGCTGGACTCAGACTTTCGATCTTACTGCCTCAGCCTCCCAGAATGCTGGGATTATAGGTATGCATTACTTCACATAGCTAACATACAATTTTAATGTTTTTATGTATCAGGTATAAATAAATTTAGTTGAAAGATGAACAGACAGAATGCACATGATGTACCTCACCGTGCTTATGTTTATGTATGTTTTTATTTTAGCACAATTCAAGTAGTCAGCTTCTTAGATGCTGCCTAAGCCTATGAATCACCTTGTGTTCTTATATTTAATATAATTGCCTACACTTTCTAACCTAGTGTCCCTTCTGATATGTTCAGTTTCATGAAAGCCAGTGACTGTATGGCTTGAGTTTCTGATATTATATCTTCTTTGTCTACTGTATCATTATCTTCTGCCTATACGAATCCTTTTTCCATGTCATGTCTCTAAATTACCACCATAGTCCATTTTATTCTGCTTCCAAATTATCTTTAACAATGGGCTGATTCTCCAGAAATTTTTTGTCAGCTATTGGGAATAAAAAAAATAAGGTTACATTATAGTACAGAATACCATTTAAAACAGGATAATAGATAATTTGTATCTTTTAGCTTTTGCTCCATAACAAATCATCTGGAAACGTTAAGCTAACGATTATTTTATTATTGCTCCTGAGTCTGGGGGTTGACTGGGAGGTTCATAGCATGTGGGGTTATCATAGGATGGTCTTCCTAGTCTTGGCACTAGCTGTCCGTTGGGGAGATAGGGATGACTGGGTCATGTGTCTCTTATCGCCCGACAGACTAGCACTGGCTTTTAACATGGTAGCAGCATAGGGTTCCGAAGAATAGCGAGGGACAAGTCCTAAATACCCAAGCACTTTGTGAATCTCTGCTGATGTCAAGTTTGCCACTGACCAAAGCAAAACAGATGGCCAAGCCCAAGATCAGTGTAGGTGAAGGGGCGAAGATATAGGAGGAATTATTGAGCAACTTGTAAACATTGTTTAACATTTTTATTTGTCTATTTATACCTTCTTATTTTTTAAGATTGGTTGTGTTTTCTTTTGGGCACATGTACCTTTCTGCCCTGCTGGGCTAATTTCCCTTCTTCTGATCTCTTCTCTTTCCACCCTGACTCAGTAATTCATCTGGGCTTGCCCTCTGCTTTTGTTAATTTCACTTTATGTGAAGCACTTTTACTCTTTTAAACTCTTCCTATGTTACATATGTTACCTAAATCCACTCCCTAATGACTTGATTTTTATAAGCAAACCTGTGTATGAGATTATATTTGTGAATAAAATAGCTCTCTTGTAATAGAAATTCAGTAGATGACTCAATATTTTTCTCCTAGCTACACAAATATGAAGATTAAATGTTGTAAATTTCCATAAAACAGTATTTTTACATATCCATTGCATAAATGAGACTTGGGTTTTATAAGCCATTTTGAGACTTCTCTATAGGTTCTCTGTTGAAAAATTTTGTAGCACACTTGGAAAATAACCTTCAAGAAAGTGAATATTCCAAAATAAAATGGTACAGGGAGAGAAATGCATGGATGATGATGGAAGGAAGCGTAAGCATTTTGAAATAGTTTTACTTTTTAAAAAATTATTTGGTAGAAGTACTGAACTTTATTTTCAGATCTAAGAAAATTTTGCTACAGGGTTTTTGTATCTAATCACCATCAATAGCAACTCTAAAACTTGCAAAATTTTACTTAATATTATAATTCTGGGCGTGAAGTAGGATTGCACACTCAGACCAGGCTCCAAAGGACTTTCTTGTCACACTGAGGCAGCAAACTGCAGATCTGGGTGTAGAAAATGTGGTTCCACTTTATGAAGGGTCTGGTGATCTGTTATATGTAATTATTTAGCAATGTAACCATCATATTTGGATCAATAACAGGTATAACTGAACCTCTCTGCTACCTTTAGCACTGAGATATGCACACAGTTATCTGATAAAAGTATGGAGCATCCAGTTAAAATTGCATTTCAGGTAAACAACCAATAATATTTCAGAATAAGCAGTCCTATGCTTCTGAAATTGAAGTTTCATGACAGCATTCTGTATTTTTATTTGATGTTTCTGGCAACCTTATCGGCTTAGAACAATATGAAGCTTAAGACTCAGGACATATACGTAGAAAGCAGTAACATAAGGAAACATACTTTGGTTTATAAAAAATATCCACAAATTCCTTGGCACTTTTTCATCCAGAGATGGGGTATGTGTGTGTCCCTTCTCTTAAGTCTGGTTGGATTTAGTGAGTTCCTTGTGAACCGCAGAGTGTAGAGGAAATCCCTGCCTGACCACGTAGGCTAGATCATAAAAGGCGACATAGCTCCTGCCTGGCTCGTGCCGATGCTGACCTTTGGAGCGCTGACTTTTCTGAAAAGAGGCCTAACAACCCTCAGGCCAGCACAGTGTAAGGGAGCCCAAGACACATGGAGAAACTCATGCAGGTGCTTTGGTGACGGCTCCAGCTAAAGTCCCACTGAAATAATGGGTTGGAGCCAGCATCGACCACCAGGCATGGGGAAAAAAACCAGCTCTGGATGACTGCAGCCTCTAGCCAGGATGCAACTACCCGCGGAAGACCAGGGTTGGAAAGCAGAGATAAGCTATTCCTGCTATGACCTCCCTGAACCCAGGATATATGGAATCCGAGAGCTTCATAAAGCGATTATTTCAAGGCACTAAGTTCTTGGTTCATTTGTTATGTGGTAATAATGACAATAAAACATTAAGTACAAAGCAAATGGCTAAACTAATCAACAGTACGGGAGTCAAGAGGCAGAAGCAGTAACCAACATCTTGGGTGAGGAGGGAGGGCTCCCCTCTTCTGCCTGTTCCCACACCTGGGAAAAAGGGAAAGGGTTGAAGCAAAATGAGTGCCAAAGGTTCTTGTTCTTTTCCTTTAAAATTTTTTTTTGGTAGAATAATTGCAATTTAAAGTAAATCAGCTTGCGAAGCACTGGAAAAAAGATTAAGGGTTGAATAGGAGAAGGAATAAATTAGATTCCCATCTTAATTTCTGGGCTATGCCTCTGAGCCTTTAAAGATGAAGCCATTAGGGCCGAGCGTAGGACTTAATGGTCTTCAGGGAGACTGATAAACTGAGAAACGGATTGCAGTAATTTTGCATTGGTGGCCCACCAGGCTGACTTAGCCACTTAAATTTCACATTTCTTTAAAATTCTGAAATAAGGGCATTCTAAAGTGCTCTTTTAAAACAACGTAAATGTTCCACAGGAGAACAAAGCAATGTGGTGAAAAGAGATTTTTCTTTATGCTATAATGCCTTTGAAGAGGTCTCCATGCTGTGGAATGACCAGAGATAAAAGTAAAAGAAAAGGCCTTGTCTCTTACTGTGGGGGAATTTTTTTTTTTTTATCCTCACAATATGCAGAAGTTGTGGGGAGGATATTGAAGGTTGTGTCATTTCCGTGAAGACTTCGCAATGTTACGAGATGTTTATAACATAAGGCATATCTGTACATTACTCAAAGATAAAACCTACTGGTTTCTATCTGCATGGAAAGCTGCACACTTTATTTTCAGAGTGGATTTTGGGTGAAATGATGAAGATTTTGCTGAAAGGGCTTTTCCTTTCTCCTTCTTGCATTCTTTATCCTTTTAGTCCCTGTATTTTGGTCCTTTCAGGAAGTTCCCAGGACCTCTCCATCCTTCTGTGGAGTCCTGGCCTCTCAGTTCCTCCCTCCTCTGTTACGCTTGGCCAGGCCTGGCTTCTCTGAGTCGCCCCCAGTTTATCCCTTGGACCTATTGATGGTTCCTCCACATGACCATCGAAATGCACCTTCCCTTAATGAGGCATTGCAACCACACAGCCTGGCTCTTCCATGACAAGGATACCTTGCTTCCATACATTAAAACTGATAAACGATCCCATGATTTTGATGTCAATTACATTTTTATAATGGTCCCTAAATCTGAGAAGGATCTCAAATCATTTTCGGATCATGTGCTTAAATTACTTGTATGAAAAATTTTAATTCCCTATGCCTCATTGTCTGCATTAAAAAAAAAGGTTTCCTGATTACTCTTCAGTTTTTGTTGAATAATTGACACTTGCCTTACTCTTTTCATCCTTACCCAATTCAGACACTTTCCCATCCATCCATCCATACATCTGTCCACCCATCCATCCATCCATCCACCCATCCATCCATCCATCCGTCCATCCATCCTTCCATCCATCCAGTTTATTACTCATGTAGACAGCTCATATTACACCATAGACTCACAGTTACAACTTGCATCTCAATTATGATACCCTCGTTCTTTTTCAATTTAGTCACCTGACGTATTAGGTTACATTTTCTGAAATACAAACCAATTGTTAGAAGGTCTCGCCAGCCTTTGAGCACAGACAGGATCACGTCCGAATAGCTGACATTCGCACCTGCAAAGCTGGCTATTCAGGATGCGGAGGCAGACGACTGCAGGTTTCAGGCCAGCCTGGAGTGTCTTAGCTAGACCCTGTCTCAAAATACGATTTTAAGAGGGACTGAGATGTGCTCAGTGGTACAGTGCTCACCTAGCATGCAGGAGACTGCGGTCCATCCCCAGTGCCACGAAAACCAAGAAACTCCTGAAAATCCTCACCCGATAAGCCCCGCCGTCTCTGTTCCACAGCCACGGCCGGTGTGCGCCCCGGTTGCCTTTTCAGTCCTTGAGTCTCCCTCCCCTTTGCCCGAGGGGCGCTGCCCGGCTCGGAACCCTCCTGCTCCAGCCCAGGGTTCACTCTGAACTTTAGCAACTACGGAAAAAAGGTGTCAAGGCAGCGCTCTGGGCAGACTGGGTTTCGCAGACTTCAGTAACGCGGCTCCTGCCTTGTCTCACATGTTCCCTCATGAGACAAACAGCTGTGTTTTTTTAGCTTTTGATTTCATTTCTTGTGCCATAGGTATATAGTGGTATTTCTCAACCCTGAGTCACCGATTTAAATCACCCTTTTAAAAGCCTGATCCTCCGCCCCCAGAGATGCGGATTTACCCCCTGGGGTGGGGCCGGCACCAGGTGATTCTGCAGTGCTGTGAGGGCCGAGAACTGGGTTTACAAGCACTGAGGGGAGGCTGACCTTGGGCTCACCTTCCCATCCTCTGAGCCTGTACTGCGCCGATCCATCAGATAGGCAGTGGTCCTCCTCCTGAAAATAGAAACAAACAGCCCTCACTATCCAGTGAACCATATTAAGGGACCAATTGAAGGGCCAGAGAAGTCTGAATCTTGATGCTCAAAGGGAGTCTCCAGCAATTTTCACATGGAAAGAATTTCAAACACAGACTTCAGCAGGAAGAAAAGACAGCCTTACTAGTTTGCCAGGTTCTCCCTTTCCAGGCAAAGAGAATGATCTTTGGCCAAACACTGAAAAGGATTGAGAAGGACAGATAAGCACACATATATTAACATATTTTCATCTTTGACTTACTTCTTTTTCATGTTCATTATATAGAAAAGCAGTTAATGTCATATATAGCATCAATTCTGGATTTTAATAGAGTCCTCAGTTGTTCAGGGTCACACTTTATACTGAGCATAGGAGAATCTTCTGAAGACTTAGTTGATTATGCAATTTCCTCTGATAAGTTACAGAGGCGGATTTGGTGAAGACAATGAAGATGAAGTTTTAGGGCCTCTACAAATGTGTTTATACAGTTATATGTTTTTGTAATATTTGTAGAAGAAAGATGCATTTTCCATTAGAAGGGTTCTTGTCCCCAAAGTGCAGACTTTAGAGCCCTCTTAACTGATTATGTGGAGTCCTTGAGAACACTACTTTGAGATGGAATAGTTACCTCGTTTTCTTTGTCTTCCATTTTTTTCTATTAGAAAAAAGAATAACACAAAGACTTTAGACATCTTATACTAATGTGTGTCACTAACTATGCAAAGGTGTTAAGTTATAGAACTATCCCTTCACCTGTTGACAGCATTGTTCTAAATCCCTGAGTACCCCCACTGCCCTTCCACCTAATCTCTGCAACTCGGCCTCAGCTCCCCGGGAGTCAACGTCTAACATCCAACTCTAGGCCATGCTATGGAGACCAGCATCCATTCTGGTTGACCGGTGCCCCCACTTAAAGGGTTATTAAATTTGCTGAATATCACACCTGCTTAAGCAGAGCTTTCAAAAAAAAAAAAGCCATGGTTGTACGTCCTAGCCTGGGTGACTAAGTATTTAATGAAACATTTTTATAGAAAAATGATCCTATAAAATAAACCAAAGTCTTTTAGAAATTATTTTTGGAAATAATTTTGTGTCCAATTGATATTTGTTTCATGTATGATTTTAAAAGTCATGTCATATAGGAAGTAGATCTAAGATAAGTAAAAAAGAATTCGAGTAATACTTTAATACAGATTCAGTTTGCAACTAGGATGGTTCTTAAAATATACTGAAAGAAAAAAGCCAGCTGGTAATACAAAGGAGTACTACTCAATAGTCACTGTGTAGGAGTTGCTGGGAGGACTGGGAAGGAGACAGTACAGATACTCGGCAATTGCTTACATCTGTACCAAGAAATACATGAGGGAAAGTGCTGCACTTAGACTATCCAGAGATGATCCACGCTTTAGGTTTAGAGAGTTGTAAGATCGTGGTATTTTCTGCACTGTTTGGTAGCTTAGGGATCAATAAATCATTTGGGTCAGATTTCATGCACATGAATGTCGAAGGTAAGCAAAAAATGAATTTAGGACTAAGTTATATGTTAGCTTTAAAACCACAGACCATAGCAAACCTTTGAAAAAAAATAGAATAACCTTTGAAAAGGAAAGCCCCCCCTTGATTATTTTAGCATCTTTTAGTGTTTGTAAACTGAAGAATCTGTGTTATGCTGTATTTGTCGATTCGCTGACCCCTTGATCAGTTAAATGATTAATAAAGGGATAAAAATAAGTAAAAAATGGGACAAGCGAAAGGCATTTCCAGATAGGAAAAAACGACTGCCATATATTTTCAAGATGGTTTCATTTGAAGTTTCACAAATGGCCTGAAATTTGATCACTCAAATTGGCACATGCCACTAGCTTTTCTGAATAAAGACTCATCTGCTTATGCATTCAATACTCAAAACGCTTTTACCAAGCACTCACTCCTATTACTATCCAAGCATTGCAGTGTACACAGATTTGAAGGGACACAGCACAGTCCCTGACCTCCAGGACATAGTCCCAGCAGTGCAGACAAACAGGTAAACACGTAACAGGTAAGACATCTACAGGAATGAATGAGTCATTTGGTATAATTATGTACCTTTTTAGTATAAGATGCTGCTTGGCAGAGACTCCAAAGTAGTTTTCAAATGCAGCACAGATTCTCTCCCACGGGTCTGACTCACCAGGAGGGATTATTCTGTCCTTATGTTAAGTGGAATCACATCATGCTATCTGGTCGTCTAGATTCCCTGAGTACTTAATTGGTACAACAGTGCAGCGGCAAAGCATCCATTTGATTTCTGCCAATCTCCCATTTTTTTGGTCCAGCTGGAGTGTTGTTCTGCTCATATTCCCGAGATAAACAAAATTTGTTCTTGGATCCTTTAGTAGTGGAAGGAAACCATAGCAGTATTCAAGTGCAGACTTACTCCATTTAATCCCTAGGGTTTGATCTGAAATTCTACCAGCAGGTGGTAGAGAAGTCGAACAGTGCTAACTTATTTATAATTGTTTGGGGCTGATTCTACTAGCACAGTAATGATTTTGACACTTTTAGGTAAATAACACCTTCTATGTTTATAACAACACTTGTAGGTATTATTCTCCTTTGCTTTATTTGACTTGTAAAAAATCTGTGTATTTCTTCTGAATCACATCTTTAGTCTCTTAGAATTTCAACCATCAGTGCCATAATTATTAAAGAATACTGTATATGACTCTGTATGTGTGATTGATTTAGCTTACCTAAAGCTTACCTAAGATAAACATAGTCTATATACACAAGAATAATGCAATTAAAATTGGAAAACATAATTCATATATTAGCATCTAGGATGATTTCTTTCTAGAATAAGAGAAATCTGAGAGCCTAGTTATCTATTTTCTTCATTTCTTATTGTGCAAATGAACTAAAAGGGAATGAGACTTACTGAGCATCACACTCCAGTCTTTGAAGATATTCATTTACATTTGGCATCCATCACCTGAGGATCTCCAGGGCCCATCACTATCTTGTGTGATGGAGAAGGACGTGAGCAAATATCATTCACCTGTGGCTTTTTCTCTGTTCTTCTCTTCCAAATAATTGTATACAAGTCTCAACAGACACAGGGATGAAGAATAAAGGAAACAAAGGTGATTGGAAATACAGTACATCAAGTGGATTTCCCTTAACTGATGAGTGTTTTAGGTACTATGTAGTGTCCAAAAGATCCTATTTAAACATACTTTGTGTCATCTATCTGCATGAATTATTCTGAGAGATGTGCGTTTTTTTAAGGAAACCTTTGAAAAAAATGCATCCTTTTCCAAAAGTATATTTCTTAGTTAAGAAAAGTGTTTCTTCTTAACTTTTCATTTCTTTTTTTGTAATAAATATTTTCTTTGTTTTGGTGGCTACTCTATTTCAAATGGTCATGTCTACTAATTTGTCAAATGATTTCTTCCTGATAATCAATTTAATCATTAGCACGGGAATGAATATCTGGCACATAGAATTATAAAGTCATTTTTACTTTTTTATTTTATTTTATTTATTTATTTATTTATTTTTGGTGCTGGGGATCGAACTTGGGTCCTTGTACTTGGAAGGCAAGCACTTTAACCACTGAGCTAAATCCCCAGCCCTGTTTTTTTTTTTTTTTTTTTTTTTTTTTTTTTTTTTTTTTTTTTTTTTTTTTTTTTTTTTTTTTTTTGTGGTGCCGGGGATCGAACTCAGGCCCTTGTGCTTGCAAGGCAAGCACTCTAATCACTGAGCTAAATCCCCAGCAAGTCATTTTTAAATTCATAAAATTTTCTTATTTAAAAATTTAATGTTAGAGAATAAAGTTAGCTGGTCTTTGACTATTGCCACGAATATATTGCATACAGGGGATATTGGCATTAAGTATATGGCATTGGCTTGAAATCTGAAATACCATTTCCATTGGAACTCTGGTGTGGCATCATAGATGACACTGTTGAGACAATCTTTTGGTAGGAAGATGGAAGTGGCAGTGGAGGGATATATTTGTATCTTCCCAGATACATAAAAATAAACACAGCAACTCATGAGCAAAACCAAGAGTGTCATGGAAACATTTATAATAAAACTAATTGATATGACATTCTCTCTAATCTCAAAAGTAGAAGTAGGACCAAACCACTAAGAGCTGCAAAACCTACAAGGTATAGCTATAGATTCAGGAAGAAGCAGAAGAAAACAGTGATCAAGGGCCTGAGCCCGGGAGAAAATCTAAAATAACCAACAAATATTCATTGGGAAGTATAATAGGGGCCATCTGAGAACAATGGGCAAAGCAAGGAGGGGGTTTGTCCACTATGAAGACGGGTAAGCATGGGGCCTTTAGAAAGGTCTGGAAAGGCGAGTAAGGCCGAGGGCTTGGGATCTCTTGAAATTAACCAGTGAGCAGCCCCAGACACACTGCAATAGCTGCCAAGACTCCACAATGTTAAAGTGCCACTTTTCTCTCTGAACTGTGAGACTCTAAAAGTTACCTACGCCAGAAACCTCCACATCCAAATATTTTCTGGGTCTTCATATGCTACTCCCGGCTCAGATGTCTCAAGGTTTCTTGTGTTTTATTTTATTGGATGTTTGGGCAATACTTAACCTTTCTCTCACCCTTCTGAGTTATGAACCAATTGAGATATAGATACAGCAGCCAACAAATAAAAATCAAAGTATCTTTTTTACAATAGGTGAAAAACTGGACTGGGAACTGTAGTTCACATGTACTACAATAATGGCTTCCTAACATATCACTAGCCAGGAAGCAATAAAACTGGACAGTGGCTACTTATCATGGGATAGAGAGCAGACTAGAATGTTTCCTTTCTGGTGGCAGGAAAACCCAAAAGAAAGAACCCTAAAATATGCTGCACAAGGCCAACTCCTAGGTTCATCATTGTCTTCTAATGGGAAGAGTAAGTTCTGAAAGAGCTACAGACTCGCAAGGAAAGCCCGAGCCCGCGGGAAGAAGGCCCTTCTCCACTGCTTTACAATTCATAGGAGTGTGTGACCCTTAGATGTTTCTCTGTCCAGTCTCCTGGTAAGTTAGTAAACAAAAAGAGGCACCACAAGTTTGTGGAAGGGATTCCCCTTTTGCACATGGCAGAGTGAACACACCCCTTGCTCCCTTTTTATGGTCTTCTCTGATCGGATTCTTTGTAGACCTCTCACCAGAGACTCTTTCCTTGGAAGATGTAATGGTGGCCAGTCTTGGCCCTTGGGCATATAACTTTCTGGACAGTCAGTAGACATTAATAGTGTATCCTTCTGGACGGGCACATCCTCAGGGATAAGGCCTGTATGTCTCCTAGACCTTGTGCACCTTTTATTCTGCTCTGGGTAGTCCACATACACTGTGTGGAGATGGAGAACAGTGTGAGGAAGAGAAGTCTGCCTTGAAAAAGTGTGTCAACTGCCCTCTTTTCTTTCCTTGACTTATTCTCTGATTCCTTCTTTCTTTTTCTCAATGGGTTAGGCATAAAGGCTCTGTTATCCTGCCCAGGGGCATCATTTTGTCTAAAGCAACTCTATGCGTTTGCTATTTGATTTTGTCTTGTCTATATTTTATACATGGAAAGAGTATCCAAGTTGTCTCAACCTGGATGGAGAGCAGCTGTCTTTTCTCAGCATAACCATTATTCTATTCAGCCCTGACATGTAACTAACAAATTGAAGTAATGTGAAACCATGCCCCTATTTTGACTCATTGAAGCTGATGATGGAAACCTCTTGGGTAAAGGAATCCAGATGCAGGCATGTCTCATTCAGATCTTCCTACCCAAATAGTTATTCCATGTACTTGCACAAATTTTGTGCCGTTCAGTCTGTGAATTGAAAACCTGCTATAAAGAATATTCTTTGCACCAGCAAAATAGTTTCATTTGGGTAGGAATGAGGGAGAGAAAAATGTAGATCTCGGTGTGTACACCTCAGCTGTCTTCTCAACAGGATTACAGCATGTGGGCTTGTGTTAAAACACGTGCATTATTGCTATCAGCCTTTTTACTTTTCCAACCGCATAGATTTCAAATTTCCCAGTTGCCTTTGTGAAGTATCTGTGGCACTCCCATCCTGGGGTGTAAATTAGAGAACAAGTTTTAATTTTATTTGAAGTCAGAAGTATGGTTAGTTAACATGTGAAATACTCTCATCAGGTGTACACCCACTACAGGCAGTTAGCATTTGAAAGCATCTAATCAAGAGTACAGTCTCCAGAGGCACCTGCTACTTGCACTCTCATATCTTGCTTTATGATTAGTTCTAGTAGGTGTCCTAATTATAAATAAGCCATGTTAGAAGTGAATTTTTATTGGGAAAATGAGACGGTACAAGACATATGGATTGGCTAGAAGCATAGATACTGCTGACTTACATGAAGGAGGCCTATTGTCATCAGTGAGCCAAGTAGCCCAGACTAGTGTTTCTCAACCAAGGACGATTTGCCCTCAAACCCAACTTGCAGCCTCCTAACCCAGAATATTCGGTGATGCCTGGAGACACTTTTGGTTGTCACAACTGTAGCAAAAGGCAGCCACTGACTTTTCGTGGGTAGATGCCCTGAAAATGGTACCATGCATGGAACCTTCCCCACCAACAGAGAATTATCTAGCCCAAAGTATCAGTAGTAGCAAGATTGAGAAACCCAATCACAGGCCACTGAGAGGAATGCCCTGGCTCTGGGACTGTATGTGGTCCAATGTGTAGCCATTAACTGAAATCCTGTCACCCGCTTTTGACTAGAAATATAACGGACTCCTGTTGTCAGCATATTGCTTCAAGTCCCTTAAGTGAATCTGCCATGCAGAGTGCTAGCCAGCATTCCTAAGAGGTCAGAGAACTGGAGACTTCACTGTTTTTGTGTTACTTGCTAACACAAAATTTGATTGTGTCTCAGATTTTGGCCTCAGGCTTGCTCTCATTCTAATAGAGGATGGTAGACTGAGAAATCCTGAGAGCAAAGGCTCATGGCCTTTACCATTGTTAGACACTATACTTATCATAGGATTGTGAACGAAAAATTTCATAAGTTATTTCCCAAAAGACAAGGTAGAGTTTCAGGTACAGTTGTATCAGACTGACCACCTGGGAGCTGTTGACATTCTTAAATATTTGGGCATATATTTGGAAGGGTAGAGTGGGCATTTTAGAGGTACCAGCCATTGTAGTTCTGATGGATATAAGGGAGGACAAAATAGACACAGTGCTTGCTTTTCTGTGGTTACTTTGAAAATGAATCTGAGTTTCAGTAGTGAACCCAGCTAAATTCTTTCCCTAGTAGATGAGTCATTTCCAAAGCAAGCTAGTGAGTGCAAATAAATAGGGAGGGAGTCACACACTATCGTCAGATCTATGTAACAGATAAACATCCTCAGAACTAGGTTTTTCCTATACACTGTGAAAAGCTTTGCATATAAAATAGCTGGGCTGGTCCCTATATGTTAGAAAATCTATAAGTACAAGTTCTATGATCATTGTTGCATGAGAGAGAGGAGGATGGATAGTTGGTAAAGTGTCTAGGTTATTTTAAACTACAGAGTTGACTTCTCCTGATGTGGTCTCATAAAGAATTAACCTCTCCCTACGCTTGCTTCAGCTGTCCATTATGGTATTTTTCTTCCTACACCATGTTTACCCATATTTCTCTCTTCCTTGCTAGACTGCAAGCTGTTAAGGTGGGAAAGCCACATCTCTACTACTGAATAAAGGACCTGGCAAATAGAACGAGTAATGATTATAGAATATATGAATGAATAATCGACATCATCATTTATTCCTACATCCAGAAAAGACACACATAGTTTGTACTTAAGACTCCTACATATTGTTTAATGCTCAAAGGATATGGGTAGCTTTTAATTGTGGTACTTTCAAATGGGGAGTCATTAACCAATACCATGTCAGGAGGACTCGCAGGTGGCACTTATTATGGTAAACCTGTAATGCTAAGTCCTGTGTAGTCCCTCTGAGAGTGACTGTGTTAACCACTGGTGTGGTGGACCCCATTAATCAGATCCTAAAGCAGAAGCACAGAGAGAAATGTCAATGTACCTCACTCCTGAGTGTTGGCATAATCACAGCACTTTTGACCTACAGAAATAGCCATCTGGAATCAGAATCAGAGCACCGAGATTTAGGTAGGACACAGTTCTTTAGCCAGATGTAAACATCTGCCTTCTGGTAAGAGCATTTTTTCATGGGATGGTGTGCAGCATGATTGAAAAATACAGTGAATGCTTAATTCTTAAAATTGTACTACACTGAAAGACACATTGTCATTAATCCTTCTCAAAATATTCCCTTTAGCTTGAAACACATTTATCCCACTGTTCTTGCAACTTCTGAAGCAGGTCTGAAGTCCTCTTTCGTGAGTGTCTTTAGTGCACTGTCATGGCTGTCTTGATCTTTCTTAGTCATTTGGATTTTGGGGAGGAGCCAGAAGTCATACAGCAGCAGATCTGACGCATAATGTGGGTGAGGACACGTTGTATTGTTAGAAGTCCGCCTTTCTGCTGGACGGCATGTGGAAGCAGCGTTCAGCATATTTCTGATCATGTCCCGTGAAGATACTCATGAAAGAGGACTTCAGAACTGCTTCAGGGAGTGGCAAGAAGGGTGGAATAAGTTTTTTTGAAGGAGGAATATTTTGAGGAGAATTAATGGTGATGTATCTTTCACTGTCATAAATGTTTAAAATGTGTTTACTGCATATTTCACTCTAAGTGCAATTGGTTAAAATGCTTTTTTCCCCTCTGTATGAAACTTCCATGGCCACTTCCAGTTTCTTCTCCTTGAATTTTCATTTTTGGTGATTTCGTGATCCTGCTCCCCATGTTTCAATATTCTCTCCCAATGTCCGGACACATTCTTTAGGCATGTTATTATATTCATCTAGATTCAATTTAGTCATTTCGGGGGCCAGGGATCTCTGACTGTGCATAACTCAATGATTCTAAATCTCAGTGGAGATCGTCACATCATAGCCTCAGTGAATCATGACATTAACCATCCTGCCTCTTCCTCTGCCTTGTTTTCTACCTTTTCTTTCTTCTTTTTTGCCCTTCAAAATCATGCCCAATTTTGCTAAATTAAAAAGTTGTAACTTAATGTAATCATGACAAATGATCATTAAAATTACTATTTACAATTATTCAACAACAGAGAAGGTGTTGAATACCTCTGCAAAATTAAATACTATTAAAAAGAAATAATTAAATCCAGTCTTCTGTTAGATTTTACAGTCTTAATTAGATATTCAGATATGACCACTTAGAAAGGATGTTTTTTATTTTTATTTTTTATTTTTTTAGGTGCTGGGGATCGAACTCAGGGCCTTGCATTTGCTAGGCAAGCACTCTAACCACTGAGCTAAATCCCCAGCCCCGAAAGGATACTTTTTAAAACCCTCAATAACAAATAATATAAAACGTTCATATAGCTGTTCATTTTAAGGACACTGCAGTGATATTTGAATTTATTTCTGATAGGAAACATTAGAAAAATGTTAATAAGCTTTGAGGGAAGGTTGGGTACTCCAGCACTTGGAAGCCCTTCTAAACATTCAGAATTAAAAATGTGAGGGAACATTTAAGGGAATTTAAAACTCCAGAAACTGTTTTGTCTTGGAGAAAAATCAGTGGACGAGAAGAATTGCTTTGAAGAATGCTAAAGGCTAAAGGCAGAATTCCCCCAACTTCTTCAGGTGACAAGATGAATCTTTACAGACCTGGAGAGAAAAGTGCATCTCTGGCTTTATTTTTCCTAGAGCTTTTATTTTTCTCATCCTTGTTTTATTCTGGAGTGAATAGAGGATAAGGAGGAAATGAATTCAAACTTATTTACTTGCAAATAGACATAGTCTACCACGCTTTGCTTTGAGTAAGAATACTTAATGGCAAAGCGGTGCTACCAAATTTTCATCTCGCAAATTCCAAACCGATTCTGTCAAAAACACATTCTGTTAAAACACAGTAGCTGCTTGGTTAAAAAAAAAAAAAAATTCTCCCAATATGTTGGGCCTTCATTTGACTTTCTAGTTTGTGACTCAGATACTGTTAAAGTCACATCAAGGTTTTTTCTTTCTTTGCTGAATGCCTTCAGTTGTGTGGTATATTGAATAAGCACCACCTATATAGTTAATGTCTTCAGTTCACACAAAGATCAAATCCAGTTCCTGCGTGATAGATTTATTATACATTTAATTTAAAAAAAGTAAGTCTTTATAGCTCAGAAATTTCTGACTGAATTCAAGACGGGTCTAATGAGATACAACATCAAGGCTAGCAAAGAGGAAGTCTAAGTTGACTTTGTCCAAACCCAAGAAGCTGCTGATCTGTTTTTCTCCTTATTTTCATCTGTAAAGGGCACGTTAACTTTCCTTCCCTTCTTAAAGAACTGATGTGCTAATTAGAGCACAGAAAACTTAAATCCTTAGCGCTTATAACCACATAGAATACTGTTAGAATTTAGAGTCATTTGTGTGACAGTGAAAAAAATGTCGATAATTTCAGTTTTAATTGTAGAGATAAATTGTCATTCTTTTATGGGTAGACCCTAAGGACTGATGAGTTCTGTCTTGCCTGTTAGAAGAACAGATTAAAATTTAAGAGTGCTGTGTTGAGACAGTGTCTGGGCTGTCTTGGAAGCACTGAAGACCTGACATTACAGAAGGACATTTATCTGAAGTTACAAAACTCAGAGGAAGGGAGTCTAGCTAGTCACTGTCCTACAATCATACTAGCTAGCCCCCCTCACAACTGCGCTCGGTACGAAGTCAAAACTCACTAATGTGAAACACAAGACCTTGTGTGGCCTGGTCCCTGCTTACATTTCTCAGCGCCCCAGCGGTGCTGACCTGCTTTCTCATCTACACGTGTTGGCCCGCTTGGTTTCTTTGTCTGCCACACTCTGGTCCGTTTTGTATTTTTCACAGAGCTAATTGCCACTCATCTTTCCAATGTGTGCTTAAGGGTCTCTTTTTTGTGTGTGTGAAAAGCTTGGCCCTCTTCTCACCGTCACAGAGGGTCGGGTGCCCTTTCTCTTTGTTCTAACAGTGCTCTGTGGATCTTTGATATACTGTGTAATAACTGAGAGTACACTTGTTCATACATATAATCAGACTGTAGGATAGGAGAAGGTAATCACTCTATCTTTCCTACTGTTCTGGTCCAGTACCTGATTCATAACATGCATTCAGTAAACATTTATTGAATGCATCAGTGCACAAATAAGTAAATGTCAGTGCAAACCAGTGATTTTCAATTAGGGCTGATTGAGCTTGTATACCAGGGAACATGCGGCAAAGTCTGGAACCGTTTTCGACTGACAAAATGTGATGATACAGCACATAGTGAGCAGTCACTGCAGGACTTTGAACGCGTAGGAGCTTGAATGCGTAGGTCAGGCCACGGTCACAAAGGCTCCAAATGTCAACAGCGACGACATTGTGAAACTCAGGTGTAAATAGTGCAGTGGGCAGCCTAACATTCCCAGGTGATACAGAGTGTTTTCAGAGGAAAGTAGTAGGAAAAAACCTGGCAGTAAAAGGAAACAACTACGAGGTTTGGAAGCAGCCTAAGAAGAGGAAGAAGCGAAGCGGTTCAGAGCCAAGCGCACGGAGAGCAAGGAAAGCGCGTCCTCTCCTGCCGCTGGCGGCCGTGCTGCGGGCTGAGCCCGGCAGCTGCAAAGCGCAGGCCTGATGTGCTCTGTGCTCGGCAGATTGCCCTTTTCTTATCCCTCGAGTTACTGTGCTCTCAGGTCGCTTTAACATCCTCCTACTGGCCATGAAATTTTTGTCAATACGTTTTGAAGTTTTGAAAAATGATACTCTATTTGAACATTACAGACTATATACTGGAGAGGAAAACCGAAAATAAATTCCCTAAAATTTGTACGAGGAAGCTGGGAAAAACCGGAAGTGAAGTGACGGTAATGCAGGGAATGAGAAGGCATTCAGTCTTTCTGGCTTTAGACACAGGGATACATTCCTCCACGTTATCTACCTCATATCTTTCTTGGATCACAGTTTGTCTGTGGCCAGGCTAGTGAGAACATCTTTTCTACCTGTACATTTGAGTCGCATCTAAATTTAATCAAACCGGTCTTCAAAATCATGGTCATTATAACAAAAATGGAAGCAATTAGTAAATAGGAAAGTGTTTGGAATACTAACTAAGGACAGATGATATTTAACTGGCTTTGCAATTTACGGTCCATCATTCCGATTAATAGTGAGACTTACTGTATCTATGGAAACGAAGAGAAAAATTCTGCCTCCAACAAATGTACAAAGATGAGAAATACTTTGCGTCTCCAAAAAATCAGTACAGATGTTGCCCTTCTTTGTTAACCTTGTGTTGTTATCTATTTTTCCAGGAAAAAAGCAGAGCTTTGTTGGTGGAGATTAAGAGATGTAAGATAAAGAAAATGGACTGAGGTTGCCTAAAGATAATTGTACACCATTATTTAATTGGAAATCCTGAATTGCTTTCTGGATCAGAAAATGAAAGTGCTTGAACTTATATGGTTTCTAGGTCAAGTCTGTGATTTGACTCATGAATATGACCACTTTGTATACAGTTTTATGTACAAATTTTAGTGGAAAATCTGTAAGATTGAGACCATCAAAAAATAAAAACTAGTGAAGAGAATCCCATAATACATTTCATCAACATGCCATTAATATGTAAATGTTTTATGGGCCACCAACATAAATCTAGTTTTCATCAAAATTCCTAGCTTGATGAGATTTCCTGAAAGATATTTTTTTTCAGGTGATTTTCACCAAATATTAAAGACTAAGTGGGACTTACATAAGAAATAGAGTTGAAATGCAATTTCTACCCCTCCACAGCCACTTCTCATCCCTCTGCTGAAGTTAAATATTGGGATGTTCCTCTAGTTAGGTTTGAAACACTTTAGAATCTATTTTATCTTTGATTTTCCAAAATGAAGAAGTTGAAGAAACTTATTTTTTGCATTAGGTTTTTTGTTTTCACCTTTTGTTTGGTAGACCCAGCTTGGAAACGAAACTTTTCCTGTATTACCTTTCCCAGCCAGTAGAATCCGTGTAGTTAATGATGGCCCTGACCGTCCTCCTCTGCTCCAGTTTTACGCTTGCTGTTGTGGGGCATGAGAGAGGAGAGGCCATTGCCTGGAACAGCTGTGCAGGGTGAGACACTGTCTCACCGATGACTCACAACACCTTGGCAAGTGAGTATTTCTATCTCCCTTTAAACACAAGCAGAACGGAGCCTTTGCCTTAAATCATTTGCCCAAAGTCACAGAGCTAATCAGTAGCGGGGCCAGAACTCAGACTGAAGTCTCTCTAACCCTGCAGTGTCTCCCTCTGTGCATCGGGGCTCTGTGCAAGGTCCCCAGGCTGCTCTTCTAACCACTCAGAGGACGGATCACAGGAGCAAGTCAGAGTGTGAAGGATTTAGTACTATTCTAGACTTTCTCAGCTGACATTTCTGTTTACTTTGAATTCTAAGCTTTAAATAATCTCAACTTTAATTTTTTCTCTGCAAAAAAATTAACCACAACAATATGCTCACCCCATATCTCATATGCTGTGCAACACTTAGGTGGATGATTTTAAATTCCTAGTGCGAAATGTTACATAATCAAGTCAAAGACCTGCTATGATTGGGAACGCTGCGAATGCTCCCCAACTTGGGATGGGGTGATATCTCAATACACACATTGTCTGTTAAAATATCACACATCGGCGTGCATTTATGACACCATTATAGCTTCTGCCAGCCTACCTTAAATATGCTCTACACACTTACATCAGCCTTCAGTCGGCCCAAACCATCTAACACAAAGCCCGTTTTATAATACAAGGAAAGTTCTGTTTTCAAAACGCGATTACCTCATGTAACTTAGTGAATATGGTACTGAAAGTGAAACACAGAATGGGTGTATGGGTAGTATGGTACTGACAAGGTAATCAGAAAGTCAAAAAGTCCTAAATCAAACCATCGTTAGTCAGGGACTGTCTGTGCACAGGAATACATGACTGGTCTTCTGATGAGAATAATGCCAAAGAGGACTAAGAGTACTGTGATATGGAAGAGACCTTGAACTCTACTGTCCCAAAACGAAGCGCTGGAAACTTGTCAAGAGCTGAAGTGGGGAGAATCATAAGCCATCTGTGTCTGCAAATTGGCCTCACTCAAATGAAAAGTAGACTTCCTATTCCTCATAAGAGGAGACAGTTTTACAACACGGAGAGAGGCACCCAGGACGGTAATGATTACGTCTCAAAGGAATGACTCCTTGAGGAAGACATACTGCTTTTAAATCTGCATGCAGATGAAGAAAGAAAACCCAGATGTTTCAGATAAACAGTGAACCAGATCGCTACGACATTTTTATAATAATTCTCAGCAGTCAGTTTGCATACATTATTCTGGTAATTTCCTCGATTATTGGATTTTCTTTGACAATATAAAGATTTTGCTGTTTCCCTTCAATCCTCATTGAATGTATAATAGCCGAATCATCCCATGTCAGCTGTTGAAAGAGGAACAGCCTTCCTTATTAAAAAGGGAACCCAGAGCCACCATGGATTTTGCCCCTGAAGGAAGATCATTTGGAAGAAGAGAACAGATGAATAAGCAGCTGCTTCTTTGTTTTCCTGATTTTATCTTCATCTTCTCTCATTCCAATCACACTCTCTACCATCCAGGCATTCTCTTGGGCTCTTTGGTTAAAGTACAAAGAGTAACCCCATCTTTTCATTCTCTTTATTACAATTACTACAGCCTGAACTGTTCAAATGTCACCTAAAAACAAAACCATAACAATAAGGATGAAAGCACACATAAAAAATGTGTGAAATATAAAATTTATATGGTGACACAGCGTGGTGACACAGTGCATTTCTGAGCTGACTGTAACTACGCAGTGTACTTAGCTCCCTCCAAAGTTTCAGGGGCTTTATCCATTAGCTGAGTAATATGTTTCCGACAAGTGGCTCTCTCTCATCTCATTTCACTTTTGCCCAAGTGTCCTGTGATATAGCCCTTGGCCCTCAAAGGGCCCTCCCTTCCCTACAGGCCTCTGGACTTCTGTGCTGTGTGTTATTGTACAAGCTGTCCTTCTGTCCACGAATGGCACCCTTCATCTCTTCTGTCTGCATATTTGTAGTGCTTTGGACTCCCACAGAATTCATTGCTTTCTTGTTTCTGCAGTGTTTTTAATATGAATTAAAATTTCACATATATGGTGTTATTTTTTGCTCCCGTACCTGTTTCCTTTGTTAGACTTCGGTTCCTTGGTAATAGAGACTACACCGACACTTAGCATAGTGGCAACCATGTGGCAGGCATGCCACAGCTTTTTGATCAAGCTTTGTGTTCTTTTGAAGGGGATACTCACAAATTCATGCCAACTAGTACAATTTGGAAGATGCTTGCTGCCCACTGCTTGCTTTATATTTCTAATTCTGTGGCAATATCCATGTAACTGGACATTTTTGGGGGGTGTATAATGACTAATTTTTTTTTAATTAAAAAATTTTTTTATTAGTGTATGTTTTCAGTACATAATGTTTATGCTCCTTGTGAGGAGTTGGCACATGCACATAACACATCTTAATTCTTCTTTTCCTCTCCCTTCTCTCCACTGCCTCCACACTCTCTCCATCTTTTAATCCCCTTCCCATTTGAGAAAGATCTATCTTCCTGCTTCCTCTTATCTCTTTTTTATTTTACTCTTTATTCATAATTAGGGTTTATCATATAAACCATGTGACAGTTAAGTTCATGTGTCTGATTGATTTCCCTTAAACTTGCGGCCTCAAGTTGCATCTATTTTCCTACAAATGACTCAAGTTTATCTTTCATTATGGCAGGGTAGCACTCCACATACCAAATGTGGTATGTAAATACCACATTTTCTTTATCCACTCATCTGCTGATGACATACGGGCTGCTTCCAAGATTTAGCCATTATGAATTGTGCTGCTATACACATGGGTATGCATACGTCGCTGCAATACGACGCCTTGAAGTCTTTCAGGAAGATACCTAGAAGGGGAAGATCTGGGTCAAATTGAATTTCTAGCTTTCATTTTTTTGAGGAATCTCCATTCTGAGTTTTTGATCTTTACCACCTTGGCATTCAAGGCTGGTAGAGCCGATCCAGTGAAATGCAGGGGTGAACACTGTGTACTTGAATGGAAGGAGTCAGGTAATTTGCCGCCTTTTTAATAGACTGACAAAACCTTTTCAAATTCTACTTCCTTATTGTCATTTTCAATTTTAATTGGAACAGCTGGAGAATCTGCTTGCATGAACACAGTATCTATTCTGCTTAGCACTGCAAATGAGGGAAGAGAACTTCTATTTTGCCTTTGCCGGGTGCTATGAGAGGGGAGGTAGCGTGGGAAGTGTCCTGGACCAGATTCAGGAGACTTGGCTCAAACTCTCGCTTGATCTCTGGCTTCCATGCAGCCTCTGTTATTTCACTGTTATTCCAGCTGCCAGGACCTCTGTTTCCTCAGCCGGCTCTCTCCTGATAAAGTAGCCTAAAGCTTTCTGAGTACCTGCTTTTCTTTTGGATGTCCTGTACTGATTTAATGCTGGTTTCTCAATCCGACATGTTTTAGGATTCTCCCTGACAGTGAGGGTTGAGAGCTCAGTAGTGTGAGATATAGAAAACTGTAAGATAGAAGGAATAGACTATCTCTGTTTCTGACGCAGGTCTAGGTCTACCAGTCATTACTGTGGGTTTGTGGAGGTGCTCACAGAAGGGGATTTGTTAAAATGTTAGTTTATTGGTGCATGCGTGTAGTACATGTTGTTTATGTTCCTTTGGGGAAGTTGGTACATAACACGTCTTAATCTCTTTTTCATCCTCTTTCCCTTCCCTCCTTTCCCTCTCCAACCATCTCGTGATCCTCTTCCTCTTTTTTGGTACGTGTTTGCAGTACCTGATGTTTACATTCCTTGTGTGGAGTTGATATACGCACAAACACACCCCAAATCAGACGGAGATTTGCGCAGAGGCTCTTCGCTGAAGGTCGCGCTTGCTTAGCTAATACAATACTGTCTATGTTTTGAAATCACAGAGTCCTTTTTCATACTGAATAAGTCTACAGCCCCTTTTCCTGGCATTAAACGATTTTTATCCAGTTATGTCCTTCTCTGAGTCTACCACTTAAAAATGCAATCCATGAGAATATTCCAATGATTCTTATTTTTTTTTTTTATTAGGAGTCTTTTTTGGGGGAGAATAGAATGGCCTTCACTGGCTGAATTTTTATAAGGCTATAAAAATAAGTATTATCCAGGGACAAAATCTGGTTTGTTATAATTAAAATTGCAGCTTTCAATTATTCGATTTTTTTCTAGTCATTTGTTTCATTGTCACCAGACTCAATTTGGACAGAAAATCATGACTTATGTGTGGCCCACAGACACGGTTATCTTGCTAGATGTTATTTGCTATTGTAAGCAATACTGAAAGCAGAAGGGAAAGTAAGATTCTTCAGACCGGGAGAGTAAGATTGACAAGCTGTAGAAGAGATGCATCTAAATTTTACAACTGGGAGATCATTTCTGCAGAGCATATAATTTGTATGGGACAATAGAAAAAGGCAAATTTAAATATTCTCTGAATAAATTCAGTGAATATTTCATCCTTCAAATAGATGAACAGTGAAATTATACACGTCTAAGGCTTTTGTTGAACAGGTTTCAGGCAAAGAATGTTTATGAAGGCTGATAAACGGAAGTGCCTCTTCCTTGAATAGCTCTTGGCTTTTAGCAATCTTGCCTAATTGAAGCCTTACTGTGCATTATTCCTGGTAGTCACAGCAGCACTGTGCTGTGCAGATGAACAGGAGGAGAGCACAGTCAGCCCCTGGGGGATAGCGCAGTGTTTGTCCCTCAAAGTCCTCTGTGCCGGCAGCTTCGTCTCCGGGGTAATGGCACTGAGAGGAGCTGGGGCCTTTGAAGAGTGTGGCCCGGAGGGAGGTGAGCTGGCCTCGGCCACTCTTGTGGCGGGATTAATGCTCATCTCAGGAGGGGCTTCATTCCCAAGAAGGCGGGTTTCATGACACAGCGAGCCTGGTTCCTCCCAAGTCTCTTGCTTCCCCTCTTGCTCTGAGACTTCAGCTGCCGCCCACTTGTGTGTGTTCCCACCATGATGCAGTCTACTGTGTTGCAGTGCTGCTGGGGCCCCTCAGCTGATACAGACACAGTGCTGTTTGGACTTTACAGCCACCAGAATTGTGAGCCAAACAAACCTCCTTTCTTCACAAAGTATCCAGCATCAAGGAGTTTTGTTATAGCAGCACCAAAAGGATTTAGAAACTCTAAATTCAAATGTTTAAGTCTTAATTCTCTGTATCTCAGCATTTGATTATATTTGGAACTAGGCTCTTTAAAGCCCTAAATAAGTTAAAATAAAGTCATTAAGATGGGCCCTAATCCAACAATGCAGTGTCCTTACTTGACTAAGAAATTTGGCCACAGACAGGAGTAGAGAGAAGATGATGTAAAAATACAGGGAGCAGAGACCCTGTGGCTGTCTTAAGCTTTGGTTTATCTACAAGTCAAGGAGGGCAGTCTTGAAAGAAACCAGTCTGATCAACTCTTCAATCTCGGATTTCTAACGTGCAGACCTGTGGGAAAATAAATCACTATTGTTTAAACCACCCACCTAGTCTGGCGTCTGTTACTGCAATCCCAGCAAACTAGTGACTAATACAAGCCTTGAGACTAGAACTCAGTGATTTTGACCGAGGAATCTTGCTTTACTTTGTGATGGGAAAAATAATTTATTGATACTATTCTGACATTTAAAAGAAGTGATTTTTCTATCAAATTTACAATTCGAGGCTGGTAAGAAATTTAATTGTGCTTCACTATAGTTGGCCTGGTAAGGGGGTTTATGCATACTGAAAATGAACGTGTATTAGTTTCCTGGAGTTGCTGTAATAGGAACCAAATCGAGTGGCTTAATAGAACAGAAATGTATTGTCTTATAGCGCTGGAGGCTGGAAGTCGGAAATCAAGGCACCAGCAGAGCTGTGCTCCTCGGGGGACCCACAGGGGAACCTCCCTGCCCTTCCTGGACTCCTGGTGGGCTGCTCATCTCCAGCCTCCCTGGCCGGCAGCAGCTGCATGACTCTAGATTTCTGCCTCTGCCATCGCCCAGAATTCTTCCTGTGGGTCTGTCTGTGTTTCTTCTTTTCTTATGTGGCTATCAGGCAGAGGGGATGAGGGCCCCACCCTAGTCTAGTATGACTTCATCCTAACAAAACATGTGCAATGAGCCCATTTCCACAAAAGGCCACGTTCTGAGGTATGCGCATTTAGGACATCAATATTTCATCTTGGATGATACAGTCCAATGCATAGGAGAATCTTGGGGATACAGTGACTTACTTGTTACGGGAAGGGCAAGTGTATGAAATTCAAATGATTAATTTATTTACTGTTAGTAACTAAAGGAACAGTTATAGTTTGTTTTGAAAGTAGCTGATAGCCTGAATGGAATCGAAAAAGGATCTGGATATTTATATGCTTAAAATAAAGCTATGTTGCTATGATCAGATACAATAATATTCACAGAGTGCCTGGGGATAAGAAGGCTTTGCCGGACAATCTCTCCTCACTTGCTCTTCCCGTGGAATTAATGCTCTCTATTCATGTTCATTGCAGTTCTATGGCCATCACTTTTGTGTTCAAATCATAGAAAGTTACACCAATTTATCCTAATAAATTGACAGTAATTTAGATTTGAAAGCTTCTTTTTTTGAACACATGATGTGCTTGCTTCCAGGTCTGAAGGCAAACAGTCCCCCTCCTCGCTCACTTGCCCTCTTTGCAGTCTGAGCAGGTAAACATACGCAGACAGCCTTTGTTTCATCCCCAAGCTGCTACAGGTCATGCGACGCTGGGAGAACTAAAATGATCCCGACCCTTCGCACAGGAATCATCAGTTGTACTACTAGCAAATTTAAAAAATTTGTGTCCCTGCTCCCCTATGAGATACTTAACAGAAAGCCTGCCTCCTAATATTTATTGAGAGTCATTGCGCGCCCGCCACTATTCCGAGGGACTCATCTTCCGCTGTGGCTGTGCAGGGGCACAGGCGGGCCTGGAAAGAGGTTATGTTGGGAGTCCGGTGCTCTATAGCTGCTGAGTGGCTGGTGGGATTTGAACTCAGCAATCTCTCTGCAGGTGGGGTCAGCTCCCAACAGCGGTTTTGCCTTCCTCGTCATGGGGACTACCAATAAATGCTTTTACCATCCAAGAGAGTGTGCTTAGTTGAGGATACACTAGGATTGCTGTTTTCCTCTCACCCGCAACTGAGGTAGAATTAACTATCTCCGAGCCTGCAAAACAGTTTTCAGTCTATTTACTTCACTCAAAGGGAAAGCATATTTTTCCTGTTGGTTTGAGTAGATGAATAATGTATATTCTAGAAAAAGGAAACGGCTTTCCATTTCCTTAAAGCCTGACTTTAGTAATTGTTTTGTGTGTGTGTGTGTGTGTGTGGCCTGAGCAAAAAGGTAAATTTTTCTTCTTTATTAGCTGAAAAAATTACAAAGTAGTGCTTTGTAGTTGTAAGAAAGTTAGAATTTGAGATCCGCTACTATCCCTTCAACCCTTCTGTAGTCCTCAACAGCCCAGGTCAACACCCACCATCGGCCCTTCCACGCTCCTCTCAGAGCACACAATAAGGCCACCATATGTACATTTCCACAATTCACTGACTTCACAGAACGGAAATATCATCCTTCCAAGTCCATATGTAAAGAGCTAATTTATATAAAGAGCACTATAGCTTTCTGTTTAAATGCATTTATTCAACATATCTCATATTGATGTGCATTCAGGTCTTTGCTATTCAAATCCTTTGCCTATTTTTAAATTACTTTGTTTTCTTGTTCTTAAATTGTAGGGGTTCTTTATCTATTCTGGATATTAATCATATCAGACAGATGATTTGCAAATAGCTTCTCCCGTTCCACGGGGGTTCTTTTTCCCTCCATAGATCGTGCCATTTCACTCACAAACATTTTTCATTTGGATGTAGTTTAATTTAAAATGTCCTTGCTATTAAATAATAAGCTTATGAAACATGAATCTATTGGTTAAAGTACATGTATATATTTATACTAAATACTGCAAGATTATGTTACCAAGATTTTTGCTAATTTAAACCTTCACAATGTAGACTTTTCTTTTTGAAATCAGACAGTATTGCTCTTTTGATGCCAGAAGTTTTAAAAGAGTCTGTTGCAATGTTTTGTCTTCCATATCCAAAATAAAATTTGCAAGAAACTCAGAAGATAGGCTAACAGAGGCTTTGTAGATTTATAAGGTATAAAAGAAGACCCCCTAAACTTGCTTCCTGTTTCCTTTTGACGAGTACAGAGGGGTTTAGGGAAAAGAGATTCAGGTTCCACCTTCTTATGGGGTTCCCTGATTTAGGTTGGCTCATGATATGGGTTCCTGCTAGAGCAAACCTAATGGTGCAGAAAACAAGAGGGGAAGAGCTTCCTTATGGTCCCGATGCAATGATACTTTCAGGTTTTAAACTGCAACTAAATTCTTCCTTGCAATTTTATAGAATATCCTACATGATGGACCTGAGACCATATTCAAACAAATATTCCCTGGATATCATAATATTTGAGCCCTTCAGCTCTTGCCTTGGTTATTCCCCAAAAGTGATGGGCTGCCAGAAGTCTTACATAAGTAACTATCTTTTCCTGTTTCTCAGCACTTCACATGTCAAGGAAGATAATGTATTAGGCATTTGGCTGTCCAAGCCCTGCCACCTGGGGAGAAAGTTTCTCTTAATCAATTCATCCAGACTCTATGTTTGTAAACTGACAAATCTGCACATTCAGGATGGGACAGAAAGTTTATTCTAATTAATTATTCTTAACTTGGTAACAATATAAATATTTAAATCAGCCCTGCAGCCTGGTGTAGTAGAAAGATGTCAGTTGGAACTGAATGGGAAACTCAGATTCACCTTGTGGTGGTTGTGCAGATTTGGCTAAATTAACGCTATTCTCTGAACTTATTTTTCAGTGTGTGCAGAAAACTGGACTAAAATCCCAATCTCTCAGAGTAATATAAAAAGTAAATCAGGTAGCAACAAGAGAAACAAAATAGATAAAGTAAACTACATCAAAACAAAAATGTTTGTGAGTCAAATGGCACAATCTATAGGGGGTAAATGTAACCCCATGGAATGGGAAGAAATATTTTCAAATTATGTATCTGAGATAATTATGTCCAGAATATATAACGAACTCCTACAATTTAAGAATGAGAAAGCAAAACAATTAAAAAATAGGCAAAGAATGGGAATAGATATTTTGCCAAATAAGATATACAAATGGCTACTAAGTACACAAAATATTTTTATAATAAAAATTAATTAGAGAAATGTAAATTAAAGTGTAACCTTACTGGTATCACACCTCATATTAACTAGGATTGCTACTACAAACAAACAAGGCAGAACATTAAAGATCTGGCCATATTCAGAGAAAGGAGAAATTAGAAGTCTTTTACACTGTTCATAGGGATGCAAAAAGGTGCAAGTACTATTAAGTATGGTGGTTCTTTAAAAATTGATAGTAGAACCACCATATGATCTGGCAATCCACTTTTGGATATATATTCAAAAGGATTCAAAGCAGGATCTTCAAGAGATATTTGTATACTTATGTTTCAGAGGAACATTATTTACAGTAGCTTAAAGATGGAAGAAATACAAGTGCCCATTGATGGATAAGTAAATGCACATGCATGCACATGTACACACACACACACACACACACACACAGAAAGAGAGAGAGAGAAATTGGTTATTTAGCCTTGACATGGAAGAAGTTTTGGCATCTTTACAACAGAGATGAATCTTGTGAAGATTTTCCTAGGTAAAATAAGCCAATCCCAAAAAGACGTTTGTCTCATTCCACCCGTATGAAGTACCTAGAGTAGTCAAATTCACAGACACAGAAAGTAGACAGCGGTTATAAAGTGCCGGGAGAATGGAGAAATAAGTATTTATTATTTAATAAGCACAGAGCTTCAGTTTTGCAAGATGAAAAGAGTTCTGGAAATGGATGATGGTGGTGGTTGCACTACAACATGATTGTCTTTCGGCCCTGAACTGTACACTTAAAAGTGGTTAAGATTATAAATTTTATGAGTATTTTGCTATAATTTACAAAAAATACGAATCAAGTAATGTATATATGATGCCTTATATATAATACCTAATTTGGTTCCTAATATATAATAGATGTGTTAGTCATCTTTCCGTTATTGAAATGAAATGCCCAAGATAATCAACTTACAAAGACAGAAGGCTTTTGGAAGTTTAAGTCCCTAATTTGTTGGCCCTATTGCTTTGGGCCTGTGGTGAGACAGATCATTGTGGTAGAAGCATGGGGTGGAGCAAAACCACCCATCACTTGACCAGGTAGCCAAAGCAAAGAAGAAGGAGGGCTAGGGAGTCCCACCACTCCATTTAAGGGTTGTCTCTGCAGCCCTGAGACTTCCCACTGGGCCCTCCCTCTTAGGGGATCTCACACTCTCCCCTTAGTGCCAGACCGGGGGCCAAGCCTTATGAGATAGCCCTTGGGGGACAGTCAAAATCCAAATTAGAGCAGTACGTGGTCAATGAATTGTTCTTAGCAGCGATAATAATAATGTTTAGTCTCACTAATTGTCTCTGGCTTGTATGATACTTAATTCAAAAAAGAAGTATTTTAATTATGTAAATTTTTAAACACACAAAAAAAGACAAAATAGTAAGATAAGAACCTGTAGATCCTTAGCCAAGATTCAATAAATATAACCTTTTGCAATATTTGTTACGTACTGTATATGTATATTTGTATATACATACACACATATAGTTTTTGCACATATATTTGTACCTATATATTATTAGAATTTTAAGTAGTATGCAAAGATATTTTTACTGAATCATTGAAAATAAATTCCAGAAGTCATCATACTTTATCTAGGTATTTGTATTAGGGCGCTTTCCCGTCACTGGGACACAGTACTGAACACCCACAGTTTAGAGGAGAGTTTGATTTGATTCAGGGTTTCCATCCATGGTCGGCTGGCTCTAAGGCAGACGCATCATGCCGGAGGGGCATTGAGGAGCAAGCATGCTTAGTTTACGGTGGCCAAGAAGCAGAGCTGCGGAGAAGCCCCAGAGAGGAGGAGTCAGGGACCAGACACGGTACCCAAAGTCACACATCCGTGACCCACTCAGACACACCCAGCAGGGTGCTTTCCTCACTCCGAAGGCAATTCCCAAGCCAATCATCTGACACAATTAGGCTGAACCACCACAGTATTCTAGAGTGTATTTCTTAAGAATAAGAATAAAATTTTACATAATCACAATAGTACTGTAAGAACTAAGAAATTAAAAGTTATTCTGTAATGTCATGTGTTACTTGCTAATATACAGATATCTCTCGTTATCTTTAAAGTTTCTTAAATACATGTTTCAAGCAGGATCCACTCAGAATTCCTACTTCGCATTCAGTCTTTATGTCCTTCGGGTCCCACCTTGTGGGACCTCATGCTTGTTTTTCCTTATGACATTTTTTTTTTTTAAAAGAGACTAGAGTAGCTGTTGTGAGGAATGTTCCACATTCTGATTTGAAAAAACAAATTTTGTTTTTTCCTTACGGCATGTTTTACTTGTTTTTCTGTCCTCTATTTCTGTAAACATGGAAATTAGTTCTCAAGCCTGGTGAGCTTCAGATGAAAGGTTTTTGACAGAAACATCTCATCAGTGACGTCCTTATATTAGCATCCAAGAGTCACTAAGGCAAATTATCTACCCACGAGTTTGCTGAAATAGAGCACCGGATTAAGTGAGGGTCAGTCAAAGCTTTACGCTGTAAAGGATATCACATCATTGCCAAAACATTTCTCATCAACCTTGCCCAGATGCCTTTAGCATTCTTTGGTGCTAATTAGACCATTACTTAATTCAGTATTTTAAGGTGGCAATAAGTTAAAATTCCTCCAAAAAGGCAAACTAGATGTTGAATTATTTCTCTTTAATGATCAATTTTCAGAGTGTGGATTGAATATAATCGTCCATTTCAATAGTGGAAAAAGCTTTCTCCTTCACTTTTTAAAAATGCTCTATATAAATATTTACCAGTAGGTTTTATGATAAAGTAAAACATTTCTTAGCAAATTTGTGGCAGATAGGGAGTTGTGTAGTGATACTTCCCTCCTTTCTCACCTGGTTTATGATGATTATGATTTAAGGTAACAAACTCAGAGCCAGAAGAAGGCAAGTTGAGCCAACAGAGAGTAATCTACTGCTCTTGACTTCTTTCTCTACCCTCAGAGTTAAGTAACAAAAATATTCATTTCGACGCTAGAAGCAATGTTATTGTGCGACTCTCTCCCCCACTCTTTAATGAATGCTCTTCCTTCCGTTTTCTTCTACCTTATCTCTGTCTCCAAAAGGAATTTCTTAAAAGGACATAAAACATACTCCTGAGGAGTCATTTCACTTACCCTCTGCTTTCCACAACAAACTGCTCACTTTTGGTCCCTGTGTATATCTCTGGATTGGCAGAGAGATAAAAACCACAATCTTTGTCTTTTTGAAGTTTGTGGCTCACTCTGGAACTATCTAAGGGAGTCAGCTCACACTTGAGGTACAGTGGTACCTCTGCCCATGAACTTAACCTGTTTTACGATTTTGGGGATGATGGCTGCCTTTGTGTTTGTGTGAGGAAGATGGCTCAGTTGTGTTTGTCACCCGATGTGGTTTGTGAATGGAAGCGAAATTCTGTCAGACACTTTGGTTTGAGAACTGAATTGTGTGAGAACCGGAAGTGTTTGCGAACAGACGTATTACTGTATATGAGAAATAAGCTGTGGACTCTGATGAGGTCATTACGACGATAATTTTGCCGCATGGTTAGCCTTTTTAGGGAGTGAATATGGAAGAAGGTCAATTTTAAAAAGGACCTTTTAAAATAATGAGACACGGCTCAATGTCTGCTCTGTTGTAGATTTAGAATTCTGCGGGCTTAACTTTCCTCTCGGTGAAAAACTGCTGCAAAGCAGGAGACATGAAAGTTTTCCAGGCTTTGTTACCTTTCTCAGAAGTCAGATTCGCTGGCATTTGAAAGATGCCAGATGCGGTTGACATTATTTTTAAATATAAAAAAGTCATTGCTTAATTTAGTGGTTACCATATTATTTTGCTCTTAGCATAGGCGAAAAGTACCATTGTGTCCTATCATTAATCTCATTATAAACAGTTCCTGCATAGTACCAAGATTTTTGGTTTGACAATGACATGGAGGAAGAGAGCGATTATCTTCTTTTAACTTGTGACATTGGCCTTTACAGATCCACACTCAGTTTAGATAAAGAAATTGAAATAATAAGCAGCAAAATGAATTTCTAAAAGCTTGGTTTTCAGATAGCCACTTCTTACCATTTTCTTGAAATTCTCTTTGTCCAGTTATAGCATCTCTTCTATGATTTGATTTACAGAATAATACTGAGGGTATTTGCATTTTTCTTTTCTATTCTCTGCCTATGGGTGATATTTTCAGTGACCCACATATCAAAAGAAAGCATATGAAAAACATAATTCTAAAGTTTTGAATAACAAAGTAAACCCTTCAGAAGTAAAAACTTGCTGTGAAAACTATAACCATTTTTCTCATAGTAAGGAGAGCACTGAGTGAATACGCTGTGGGTATTCATTAAAATAAATACCCTGGTCAACTTCCTCGATTTTCATGTAAGTATTTCAGCATTATCATCTACTTACAGTGAACTAACAACTTCTTTTACAGCAGTTACCATGCGCCAGCTTCAGACTTAGGAACCTTACTAACAGTGTTGTAGAGCCCAAATCAACTCAACGAGAAAGATACTGTTATTATTTTAATTTCATAGATGAAGAAGTTTACATAGAAAGTTAAGTAACTTGCCACTGCTCTATAGGCAGTAAGAGGCAAAGCCTGTACACTCACGTCTAACCTCTGCCATTTTCCTGTATGGCTTCAGGTGACAAATACATGGATATATAAACCTGTAACTCTCCACTCTGGCCTGACAAGAAGGAAAGGTATGAAAGTATTAGTCATTAATGACTATTTGAAGGATACCCATTGCTTCAGTGACTTCAGATTTTATTCTTACCCTAGGTGAAATGATACGAAAATGACTACTAAACATTGATATTCTACAGAATAGCCTTCACTACAGAGTATGATGCTATGCTTTTTATTGAGGAAGGCTGTAAGGAACAGCCTTCCAAGCCTGTCACTATATTTTTTATGGGAATGCTACTGAAGGCATAGTCTATTATGTTATTTACTTTGTAAACCCTTGAGTGAGAAATTTCTTTTAAAATTTGTTGATAGGAAAGAGATTTGCTTACAGTGATCATTTTAACCCTCCATTTTAACAGTAATTTACAACTGGTCAGTTTCTCTTTCCTCTTTTTTTTCCCGCAACCATGGATAACACAGTTAACTAAGTCAAAATCATCAGTTAGAGTCAAATATGTAGTAGACTATTAATTTTTGAAAGAAGTTTCTTTAAAACTATTGCATTATTATATATTACATTTTACCTGTTATACTTCCCTTCTGTTTTGTCTTGACTTCTTAGTTTAGTGTATATTTTCTCAGCTTCAGATTCTTACTAACATTTTATCATCCTTTTGAATGTTTCATGTAAAATACCTCAAATCCTTCATGAAATAAGACAGATACATCTTGTGTCCACAAACCCGAGGAATACAGAGGAGTGAAAAATATTGTTTCTGATCTTATGAAGCTCAAATACAGTTGAGAATACAATATCTAAAATCAGTCTGAAATCTAGCACACTGTGAGTTCCACATGAGTGATAGAGATGAAAAAATACTATATAAGTTTTGGGTAGAGGCTGGGGAAGTTGGAAAACTCTTACAAAGAAATAGAAACAAAGTTGGCCATTGAAGAAACTCTAGGATGACACTAACAGTAGTGTGGAAGAGAGGAAGATAATCTAGGAAAGAAAGATATCTTATTTTACTTTAATGGTACATTTTAGATGTACGTAGTGATAACATTCATCATAGGGGATTTGTACCTGTACATGATATATCTTGTCTCTTCTTTTCTTCCCACTCTCCTCTCCTCCCATCACCCCTCCTCCCTCCCTATTGACAAAAGCTTTTCCTTCCATTTCTTATTTCTCTTATCCTCTGTTCCTTTCCCCCTCCCTTGTTCCCTTTCCCATTTGGACATTCTCTTCCCTTTCCCAATATAATACATTTTAGTCTTTATTTACACTTTCAGTTTCTCACACCAGAGAAACAATGCGGTATTTAAACACGAGTGTCCGATTTATTTCACTTAAGAGTATGGTCTCAAGATGCATCCATTTACCTAGGAATATCTCAAGCTTATCATTCTTTATGGCAGAGTAGTACTCCATTGTATAAAAAACCCCACATTTTCTTTATCCATTCCATGGTTGATGGGCATTTGGGCTTTTGCCAAGATTTAGCTACTACAAACTGTGCTGCTATAAGCATGGGCGTGCATATATCGCTGAGGTATGATGCTTTTAATGATTTTGGGAAGATACCAAGAAGTGGAATAGCTGGGTCAAATGGAACCTCTAGTCCTAGTTCCCTGAGGAATCTCCACACTGATTTCCACAGCGGTTGCACCAGTCTACACTCCCACCAACAGTGGAGAAGAGTCCTTTTTCTTTTCTTTTCTTTTTTTTTTTTTTGTGGTGCCGGGGATCGAACTCAGGCCCTTGTGCTTGCAAGGCAAGCACTCTAATCACTGAGCTAAATCCCCAGCCCCGAAGGGTCCTTTTTCTTCACAGCCCTCCAGCATTTGTTATTGGCTGATTTGTTGATAATAGCCATTCTTTGTGGAGTGAGGTGGAATCTCAGGGTTGTTTTGATTTGCATCTCTCGAATGACCAGTGATGTTGAACATTTTTTCATATGTCTGTTTGCTATTTCTACTTCTTCATCTGAGAAGTGTCTATTCATTTCAGTTGCCCACTTTTGGATTGGGTCTTTAAATTTGAAGGGTCTGATTTTTTTGAGTTCTTTATATATTTGAGATTTTAGTCCTTTGTCAGAAGAATAGTTGGGAAAAATTTTTTTCCACTCTGTGGGTTGTCTCTTTGCTCTGTTGGTGGTTTCTTTTTCTGTGCAAAAGCTTTTTAATAAGACGAGATCCCAGTTGTTGATTCTTTGTGATATTTCCTGGGCAATTGGGGATTTGTTCATAAAGTCCTTGCCTACACCTATGTCTTCAAGGGTTTTCCCTATTCTATCTTCCACCAGATTTAGTGTTTCTGTTTTAATATGTAGATCTTTGATCCACTTTGATTTTAGTTTAGTGCATTGGGAAAGACACGGGTCTAATTTTAACCTTCAGCATGTGGAAAGCCAGTTTTTCCAGCACCATTTATTAAAGAGGCTGTCTTTCTTCCAGTGAGGTTGTTTGGCCCCTTTATCAAAGATAAGGTGACTGAGAGTGTTTGGACATGTTTCTTCATCTTCTAATCTGTTCCATTGGTCCTGAGGTCTGTATTGTGCCAGTACCATGCTGTTTTTATTACAGTAGCTTTGTAATACAGTTTTAGGTCAGAGATTGTGATGGCTCTTGCTTTGCTTTTGTTGCCCAGAGTAAGAAAGATATCTTGAACTGAGAAGTAGAAATGGTAACTTGGTTTATTCAAAAGATAATGGTAGAAGATTGTTAGTCATCTGCTCCAGCATCTACCCTCATTTCTCCTTCAATTGCTGAATTTTAATTTTATTTTAGAGCTATCATGTAACCAGATAAAAGATTATGTTTTCCGTATTCACCCTGAAAACAAGTTAATTTGACAAATAAGTTTTTGGCTGCGAATTATAAGCAACAAGTGTGTCAGATTTAGAGAAACTCTGAGGTTTCCTCAAAAAGAATGAGTTTGTTTTTCTCTCCTGTCATCACACTGACCTGAAGACTGAAGGACACTTGGATTCAGACTGGCATCTTGGACCCCGAGGATGTGGACCACCCGTGAGAAATGGTGCAGCAGACAGCCTGGAGCAGCCGGGCCGTGAGCCCCGCTGAGAAAAACGCTGCAGCAGAGGGGAGACTTGACACAGGGCGTATTGAGATGAAGGGTGGAGCTCATGTCCAGCAAACATGTGCGGGCTTTATTTTCTCCCTCTAGGAAATACTGTAAGTTCAATCAGACACGACTTTTCAAGCAAAGATTCCTAACCTGCTTTGGTCAGCTAAAACTCTTACGAGCTATTTTTCTGAAGACGATTACATTTTGTGTACCAGCTAAAGCACATTTGCACTTACGATAAGTACAGAATTATGTATCTAGTCTGTGTTTATTGTTACTATAAAACACTTTATGAAAAGACAGAAGATCAATTTAAAATTATATTAAAATTGTTTTCCTCTAAGTTTTAATAGCAGTTAAAGGAATCAAGGGAATGGGCTAAACAAAAAAAATTCTTTTCCTTTAGTTTATAAATACTGACCAGTTTTAAAAACTCAATATTACCAAGATGCACCATGTATAGGTACAGAATAAATGTAATGAATGTGATCAATGTATGTAGAATGTACCAATACATGCTCTTGGTTTAAAATAAATAAATAAAAAACAAAACAAAACAAAACAAAAAAAACTCAATATTAAAAATAGAATTAAAACACAAACTTTCATCACTATTTGAGTCTCTGTTTGGGAGCTGGGTGTACCACATTTCTGATTTCTTACTCAGGCACCACAAAAGTAAATGAATAGATCTTACTCCTGCTTTGTAAAACCCCCATTCCCTGGAGGATCAGGTTACCAGCTGGCAGAGAAATGAACAGAAATACGAATAGGTGGCCAATTCATTTTCTAGTCATCCAGTTGGAACCAAGTCTTACATAGTAACCAGGAAACATTCTTATTAACTTCCTAATTCTTGATTTCTTGTGGTAATATTGGAGCAAAACAAATTTTTTTTTTTCAGACTCACTTTGGAGCCCAGGCTGGCCTTGAACTCGTGGCGATCCTTCTGCCTCAGCCTCACAACTGCTGGGAATACAGGTGTGCACCACCGTGCCTGGCTGGAACAAACTTTTATGTAACGGCATCAGGGAGGGTGATTCAGAATAGCACACAGTGAAACTTGGTTGTAGCAAAAGAGAGTGTTTCTGTATTTTTAAAAAGATTGTTACAAGTAATTACTAATAAACAAATACTTAACCAAGTTAGACTCATCTAAGCCTTCTGGAAGTTCAAATTATTCATTCCAAAATTATGATTACATAAGGAAGAAAATTGATATAGTTATTATGGATTATTTCTACATCGCAAAGTAAGAATGAATGGTAAATTAAATCAAGGTGTTCACAAAAGCAATAAAACATTTTGATTGAAGTTATTATGCGGAGTTGTTTATAAAAAATATTTGCACAGAAACTTGGCTACTGAGCGATAAAAAAGTAAACTCACCACTAGTGTGTGGTACAAGACTGTCCGGAAAGGAGGCTGAAACATGGTAAATTCACTGTAGAGCGCTAAGATCAGCTTCCTAACTTTGTAGAAGTTTTTGCTCAGTTATAAACATCAGAACTTTGAAGACCTTAAAAATAACCAACCCTGATGCCTTATCCAGTTCTGTTATGAGTCATGCCTCAAGAATCTGGAAGGTCATACAATTCAATATTCATAATTCACTTCTTATTTCCTGTACCACAGTATATACCATATATGGTCTTTGAAAGAGGGAGCATATGTCACATAAGGAAAGAATTTATTAAAAACAGAGAAACAAAGCAAATGTTCTGGCCAAGAATTTATTATGCTTCAATGAAAGAACAACGCAATAATGGAAAATAAAAGAAGGTTTGTGGATGGGAGAGAATCAATAGTCTGTCTGAAAACAAGTCAGCAAATTAAAATAAGAATATCAAACAAATATTTGGAAGCTACCTTAAATTATACTTATAATCTCTTGCATCTCACTCAAATCATTCAACTCTGAAATACCCTAAACTTATGATTCCTCATTTTGTGTATCTTGCATTTACATGACAGACCAACCTGAAGCTCCCATCCCCTTATTAGTGTTTGCAAATGAGAGCTCACTGGAGGTGGCGACTGGGGCAGGGCAGAATCTGGGACACGCTTTGTACAAAGAGTGGATCAGCTGAGAGGCATTTTTTTTTTGGAGAAAGAATAAGAGGGAACTCTGTCGTTTATCTTCAGTTTTTTGAAGAGCCTTTACTAGAAATCTGAATGGAGTGTCCCATATTGTTTCAGAGAGATTACTAGATAAAAACCAAACTTGGACTATTAAAAAAACCCCCATGTAAACCATTAGCTTTTTTCAACAAAAACAGTCTGCCATGCAAATCGTGTTTCTCATTACCAGGAATGGTTAAACCAGGCATCTAGAAGGTATATTGTAACAGGCTGTAACTTTGATTCTGTGATGTCTGTCTGTCTGTCTGTCTGTTTATCTATCTGTCTATCCATCTATCTATCTGTCTGTCTGTCTATCTATCTATATTGGCCAATATAAGACTCCCTATCTATCCCTCTTTGCCACTAAGCTATGATCACAATGCTAATCTGTTTACTAAAATGTTTTCCTTCACATGCTTCCTTCTGGTTACCAGCCTCTCACTTCCAGTTATTATCTACACCGTACACATACCTGTTTCCCAAAAGTATAAATTCCATGTATTTATTTTGAAGACATCTAAATGGATTCATTTAGTCATACTCTTTTGTATCTAGTTTTTACTCAGTGCTATTTTTGATATTCATATTGTTTTGGAGAGTCACAAATTATTAATTCTAATTGGTGCAGTGTCTCACTGTGTGCATGCGTTACATTAGTGTTTTGGGTAGTTTCCAGTTTGTGGTTATTGGAGTAGCGCTATCTGATCATTCTTTTAGATTTCGTTGTTGTTGAACAGCCTGAATTTCTACTGGAAATATATGTAGGAGCAAACTGCTGGGCCCTAGAGAATGTGCAGTTTCAGCTTTTGTAGACACTGCAAAATAATTTTCCAATATAGTTTTATCAATTTATACTCCCACAAGCAATGCCTGAGAATTCTTGTTGTTTCATATCTTTGTCAATATTTACAGTTGTCAGTATTTGATATTTTCTTAAAAACATTTTTGGTATATATATATTAGATGAATTTTAGTGCACATATTTAAGGTATACTACATGATTTTATAGGACTCATATGGTTAGTAAAGAGGTTAATGTAGCAAGACATATTGACATGTTGTAAGAGAAGTTAAATCCCACTCATTCTCTATGAGTCCTAAACACAGTACAATTTCATTATCTGTAGACTTTGTGTTACTTTATATCTCTAGATTTATTCATCCTGCATATCCATTATTTTGGATTTTCAGTTGTGTTAATGTACGTTTTATGTCTCTTCCTTTTTTTGTGGGGGCGCTGGGGATTGAACTCAGGGCCTTGAGCTTACCAGGCAAGCACTCTACCACTGAGCTAAATCCCCAACCCCATCTCTTCCTTTCTTAAAGCATCCTTCTATAGTTTCAAATTTCACCTAGAATAAAATCCAACATTCTTGCCACAGTTCACACACCCCTGCTTTGCCTGTCTGTTGTTCCATTCTAACCAGAATCGGTCCTATTCTCTAGATTCCAGACGCACAGGCTTTATTTTTGTGTTTTGAAAGTTATAAATTCTGCTAGTTTTAGAATTTTTTGTGCAAGATTTTTTATCCCAGACCTTTACTTATTCAGCTTATTGAGAGTTGAGTTCTAATATTTTTGTAAGCCTGATTACTGGGGTCAGATACAAGGAGACTAGATAAGGTAAGGTGAATGATCTGAAAAGCTGGCCCTGATGGGGTGTAGGATCACAGTTCGAGCCAGGTGCAGTTTTCATGGCTGTAATTTCAGCACTCTAGGAGGCTGAGGCAGGATGGCAAATTCAAGCCCAGGCTTAGCAATACTGTTAAAAAAAAAAAAAAGAGGCTGCAAGTAAGCTCAGTGTGAAGGCCCTGGGTTCAATTTCCTGTCCCCCCCGCCGAACATCAAAGTGTGGGAATAGCTGTATAGTGGGACTTCAACATCAGTGTTGCTGTCGCTTGGGATTTAGGCTTGAGACCTGCTGTTATCTGTGATCATTCAGAACGTGTTCTTCAAGGAAGGAGGAGAGATAACTTCCAATAGCCTTTTGGGGTTACTGGGATTAAAGAAATACTGACATCGACTCAAGCTCACTTTCTGCTCTGCAGAAATTTGTTTTCCAAGCAGAGCTGGGAGGAGGAACACATTTTTCTTGTGGAAGAATGCATGCTCACAGTTTAAACACTGTGCGGTCTGATTTATTGGGAAATGGAAAGCACATTTATCATTTTTGGAAATCTTTTCTCTTCAGCATAGCTTTTATAAATCATTTTAGTCATGTAGTATGAAAGAACTATTGGCTGTTTTACTGTTTTCTTTGTGAGATGATCTGAAAATTTAATTGACTATATAACTGTATAAAATTAGTATATTATACCTATAAATTATATAAATATAATTAGTTATATTTGAATTGGTTGTATATTCACCGAAAGAAAAAAGTTGACATAATGTTTCATTTCTTATAACAGTTCTGCTTTTATATGTGTTTAAGGAAATTATGGCTATAGTACTATTATGTAGAGGTAAAATAATTGAGAAGATTATAAAAGCTTTAATTTTGTATTGTATTGTACCATTATTTTATATTATTAACTGTCAAGTAGTTTAATAGGGATACAGAGTGGTAGTTAATATAAATATTAAATGAGAATAAAGGTAAATAGATAAATCTAGGAAGACCATTTATCCTTTTTTATGGCAGTGTAGTACTCCATTGTGTAGAAAAACCACATCTTCTTTAGCCATTCATTAGTTGTTGGGCATTTAGTTTGTTTCTAAGACTTAGCTATTACAAATTGTGCTGCTATGAACATGGTTGTACACATATCACTGTGGTATGATGATTTTAATTCTTCTGGGAAGATACCAAGCAAAGGAATAGCTGGGTCAAATGGAACCTCTAGTTGTAGTTTTCTGAGGAATCTCCACAATGATTTCCACAGTGGTTGGACCAGTCTGCATTCCCACCAACAGTGCAGGAGGGCTCCTTTTTCCCCATAGCCCCGCCAGCACTTGTTATCGGTTGATTTCTTGATAATAGCTATTCTTTCTGGAGTGAGATGGTATTTTAGGACTGTTTTGATCTGCATCTTTCGAGTGACCAATGATGCTGAACATTTTTTCATGTATTTATTTGCTATTTTTATTTCTTCATCTGAGAAGTGTTTATTCATTTCAGATGCCCATTTTTGGATAGACTAGAGTCATTTGTATGTAAATGGATGTTCCTTGAGAACATACTATTAAGTGAAATAAATCAGACACTTATCAGTACACATCGAATTGTTTCTCTGATATGAGAAACCGTAAGTGTAAATAAGGACAAAGGGGTATAATAGATATTATGTAAAAAAAAAAATAGTACTCAAAAGAGACGAGAACTAGATAGGGAAAAGAGGGATAAAGAAGGAAGGTTAAAAGAAAAGTAAGATGAAAGGGAAAAAAATGGAAAAATGTAAATAAGCTTGTTGCAAATAGAGAGGGGTGGGAGAGTGGAAGGGAGGGGAGGGGAAGGGGGGAAAACCAAGATACATCATGTACAGGTACAAAGTAACCATGTTGTTTATGATCGTTATGTATACGATATACCAATACATGTTCTTGGTAAAAATAAAAATTAAAGAAAGCAAAAAAAAATCTGGGAAGACCAATATACTTTTGGGACAACAAGTATTAATAAAACGTATAATAATCAACAAGAAGACAATCTTCTTCCCTCAAAATTTACAAGGAAGAACAACTTATGAAATTATATCCATCAATGATCTTTAACACCAGCCATTAGAAGAATATGAAGAAGGGCGTTAAGAGAAAAACAAGATGCCTAAACACATTCTGTACTCCCTAAAAAACCTTTAAAACAACAGATTTTAAAACAATAATTGTAGAAGAAAAGCTCTTAAAATTTTGTGGCTATAGTAATTGAGAATTTCAACAGAAATTAATGAGTTTAGAGATACCAGCCATTTTGCCATTTTCAGTAGCTAATGATGAAGGATTTATAAGATTTACCTAAGATATGGATGCTAGTGTAAAATTCTCTGTAGGACACGTGCTACTAAAATTTTTCATAATTATATTCTGTGCAAAGAAATGTTTAAGGAGATTATCAAGTAGCCCAGCTGACGTAAAATTCTATATACAGGGAATACAGAAAAAAATAGATATGAAAGTGCTGAGAAATTATTCCTCAAATAATAACATAATACTTTAGAAAAGCAGTGATTAGAATTTTTATTAATCAAAAAAATGTTTATTTTTATAGACCAGATGTTTTCTCCCTAACAGTGACATTTGCCTTTGTGTACATATTTGCTTGTATTATTTCTAACATTTAGCTTTCTGTAAAAATGTATATGAACTACACATCAATATTTATTTATGAAAGATGTGCATTTACTATGGTCCTAGTATTTTACGCAGTATATCAAAATATATTAATTATATCAGGAAATGAAGAGAGAAATGGGAATGAAAAGTACTGAGATAAAGATGTTATAAAATATTTTAAAATATCATCTTGCTAATTATCATGGCTTCCTCAAGTCCGTGATAATCCATGATAATCTAAAATCCACAATAATCTAAAATTAGAAAACATTTTAAGAAATAAAATTAGGGCAATGCATTCATCATAAGTGAAGTTATTGTAAACCTATTTTATAAATAATCTTAATAATTTAAAGGATTTAAAGAGCTGATTAGACTGTGATTGAGTCAAATTCCTAATGTAGCTATTGAAGAGGGGAGGGGTCACTTCGCCATTCTCATTGTTTGCGTGCACTCACATTACTATTATACTGCTGCTAATCTTATTTTTAAAATACGTACTTTTCTGAGCATAAGTTTAGTTAACACTATATGGAATAATTTGTGGATCAATTTAACTCCTTATGAGTGAACCAGAGTCTCAGTATCCTGGCTGAACAGCCAAGTTCTCTCAGACCTCAGGCTCATTACCAAGTTTCTTTTGCTTATATTATTTGGTAGGAACATTTTTGTGTTTAAATAGATACTCCAAAGGTGCCTCTTCTGCATACTCTTAGCTATTATATCAAATAAATTCAGTGTACAGATAGCTCTCTACATCTCTGTGGATTCAACTAACAGTGGATAAAAAATATTTGGGAAAAATTGTACTGCATTGTATCATCTGTGCCGAATATGTACAGACTTTTTTCATCATTATTTTGTAAACAGTACAGTATAACAACTATTTACATAACATTTACATTGTATTAAGTACTGTTAGCAATCTAGAGCGGATAGATGAAAGTTCTTTGCCATGTTCTGTAAGGAATTAATTCCAGCATCTGCACACTTCTCTGTGTGCTGGTTGTCTGGGCTGTTTCTGGATTCGATTCTTTACAGGTTCCAAGGGCTGACTGTAGTCAGTTTTGATTTCTTTTTATTTAAAGTGTGATTGAATTTTATAGTTGGAAAGGATTTTAGAACTTATGTATATCAATCTTCTCATTTTTATATTTAATCTTCTTCCGATAAATTAGTTTTTACTTTTGACCTTTCATTTTAGTAGTTCTTCTACATTGAAAGTATTCATTTGAGCATAATTGTTTTTTCTAAGAGTACTAGTATACTACTTTAAAAAATTAAACATATTTTAACTGATGCAAGAAATTGTTAAATTATACAGATTAATGGAGTACCATGTAATGTTTCAAAATATGGATATAGTGTATAATGTTTAAATCAAGGCCAACATATCTCCTCAAACATTTGTCATTTCTTTGCGGTGAAACTTTCAAAATTCTTCCACCTTTTTGGAATGTATCGTATGTACATCTTTAGTCATTCTACTGTGCAAGAACATGCTAGAGTTTATTATTCTTATCTAATTGTAACTAACCTAGAAAGATATTTCTCAAAAAGAAATGTAAATGGCCAACAGATAAATGAACAATGCTTGAATCACTGATTATCAGTAAAAAGGAAATTAGAAGCATAGTGAAGTATCACCTTGCTCCAGCAACAATAGCCATTATCCAAAAGGCAAAAGATAACAAGTGCTGGGCAGGGCAAGGAGAAGAGGGAACTTCTGCACACTGCTGGGGGGGAGTGTAAATTAATAGCAGGTATTATGGAAGACAGTATGGAGGTCCTCAAATAATTAAACATAGAACTGCCACATGATCCAGGAATCCACTACTGGATGTATTTCCAAAGGAAATGAGATAAGTATATCCAAGAATATTGTAAAGAATTAATAGTAGTACTATTAATATTGCTATTTGTATGACTATTAAGAATATCTTAAGAAATGCTATTTAAAAATATCAGCTTAATGGGAAAGCGATCAAGAGATAGAGGGAAGATGGATGAAGGGGACGAGAAGGGGATGAAAAAAGAATAAAATGTGTTACATACATGTACCAACTCCCTACAAGGAATGTAATCATTTCATGCTGCAAACATGTGCTAATAAAAAATGGAAAAAGATTCCTGAGAATTAATAAAGACATTTTAATCATTTTCTTTTCTTTTTTTGAGGCAGAGTCCATTTTATTTAGAAAATAATCAGCTATGTCAATTCTTTCAACATAAATGCCATACAAGACTTCAAGAGCGAGTTGTGGACCACTGAGAGTCCTTGAAACTCTCTCAAGGAGGCTTCTAAGGTAAAATGATTTTTCCTGGTAATCCGAAGATATTACTTACCATCTGTGCTGTGTTTGCTCTTGCACCACTAGGGAAAGCAGTGGGAGGCAGATAGTCCGTTCCTGTGACCCAGGCACTGTACCGTTCTCTGCCCACCGTGTTGCTCACAGCCACACACTCACAGGTTCACTTTGAAATGTTCACGATGAAGCAGTAAGAAATATTAATTTTATTAATGTTGCCCATGAGGGCCTGTATTAGAAACCAGTTCTCCTATGGGCTGAAGTGTGGTTGCCTTGAAGAAAAGCTTGGGGGGATGGGTCAAATTTTGACAAAATTTTTCTCTCTCTGCTCAGTCTATGTTCTGAGTTAATTTTCAAGATCATCAGTATTTTTTCACTGCACTGTAACATAAAAGACTTTTTTTTTTAAAGAATTGGATAATGTGCATGAAAAAGCTATGCATTTACATATACCAGAATTTACTAATTATGGCAGGTGGCATCTACGTGGATTAGAAGTAATTTATTTTATTGTAGTTTTGGAATCTTGGTCCTCTTTTCTTCCATTATCAAATGCTCTGACTATCTTGAAAAAAACACTCACTGACTGTGTTTGAATGATGTAATGAACTCAAGTAGCATGGAAATTTGCTGTGAATTTAAGAGAAGCTTCACACCTTTTTTGGTTAAGATTCTGTTTGTTGTCTCTAGTGCTCTGTGTCAAGTGAAAACTCTCAAGTCAGAGAAGTGATTACTGCAGGTACTACTGAAATTAAATTCACCATTTGAGCCACTGCCCAGGAATTATGTCAGGTAACAGATTATATTTGTTCACATCTCTTCAGTTTACATGAGTGTTATAACCAGATAGAATTGACGAGGCTTTATATATTTGATACGTCAAACATTTCTCTGTTTGCACTTTTGAAAGAATATCTTTAAATTCTGACATTATATATATATATATATATATATATATATATATATATATATATATGAGATTATGCAAATCTTTTGTAAGGAGTTTCGTCCAAAATTTTATGATGAATTATGGCAAATGGAACGCTTACTTCATTTTGTCAAATTATATTCTGGAACCTGATGTTCCTGTGAAGTGGTAGAAAGAAGAAATTTCTAAGGCAGCTATCCAACATGGAAGATGGTGTCTTGGAAAGTAATAGTAACAATGTCATGAGGAAAAGTAATGATAAGACTACCAAACCTTTTTGGGGGGCCTACTATGTGTTGGGTAGTGTGCTGAGTGCTGTGCATGCACGTTCTCACTTGTACAATCCTGTGAGCTAAATAATAATACTACCTTCATTTTCCAGATGAAGGTTTTGAAGCACCAAAGAAATGTTCGATAACTTGTTGAAGGTCACCCAAGTCTAAGTGATAGAATAGGAATTCACATCTAGGTCTGCTTGATTCCATATCCCACGATCCTCACCATCTCACTAGAAACTTTGTTCTTGGAGATGATCATGCCTAGTCCAGAAGATAGGCTGGCAAGGAGAACTAGAAAGCTTCCAACATTAAACGGATGGTTAACCAAGAGAATTAAAACTTTCAAAGCCCGAGAATCTGTGCTTCTATGTTTATATCACTAAGAAGTGTATTTTTATGTACCTTTAGACTTCAGAAAGGGAATCGTGACTGGAATTTCATCAAAGATGGATTTAAAATTAGTTTTAATTTAAAGCACTAAAAAGGAATATGAAAGAGTTTGGAAAATTTGGTTCCAAAACAAATGATTCCTTCAAAGTGTGTGTTAAATTTAGTCAAAGAAAGATGGTGCAACTCTGTTGTGAAATGCCTTGCTTTGGTCCCTTTATCTGATCTAAAAATATACTCCCTTCTCCACTGGTCTCCTTGCCTGGAATTTTGTCCCTTATAATCTACTCTCTATGAGGAAGTTGTCTGCCGAAGCACAAATCTGGCCACATAACCCGCCTCCCTATATCATTCTGGTAATTTTCTTTGTCCATGTTTTTACTTTAGCATTCAAGTATGATCACGCTTTGGCTGCAACTGTGCCATCTCCCGACATTTGATGGACGCACCGGTCCAAACCAGGAAAGTTGTACTCCTTGAGCCTGTTACACATCTTCTCTCTGCACTTGTCTGTGCATTTTTAATCTCTTCCAAATGCCTTTCTTCCTATTTTACATCTAGAAAATGTCTACTCAGCCTTTTAATTCCAATTTAAGTCAAATGTTCTGTATGAAGTCTCTGAAGCTGCTCCCAGGTAGAGTTAACCATTCTTTTTAAATTCTTCCAGAGCACTTGGTATGTATTGTAATTTTATCACCTTGAACTCCAGTTGAATTTCTATGTTCTCCCAACTATTGGTTCTTTTTGGAAAGAGACATACATTATTTTTAAAAAAAATCTGTGTATAACTGATTTCACATGCAATTGCCTAGTACAGTTCCTGGTAAACAATGCTTGCTCAAAAATGTCAAATGAATGTTATGTCCAGGCAGAGTGGGTGAAGGAGAGCTAAACATTTAGAGATTGCTCACATTAGCATGTCTACCTCCTGATACACTGTTTTCCTCCCCGTTTTGAGAGCCCCTGAAAGGTATGTTAGAAGTTTGAAAAAGAACCGTAAGCAGAACACTGCGGTGCTACACAGGCCCAGTATGAAATTTTGGAGAACTCATGGCAATATGTGCTTGGGTTCATTTAGTATAGAAATTGAAGGGATAAAATAAATAGAAAAGCCTTTATTTAGAACCTTAAAAAGCTGCGAAATGACTCTAGGAGATAGTTGACGCCAGGTGCTCATCTGAAGTCAGAGGGCGGCCGTGTGCCCAGGACTTACTTTTAGCCTTTTGTCTCCTCTAGAGAGGAGGAAGGAAGTTCCTGTCTACTGATTGTAGGAGGCAGTGGCAAGCTATTCTTCAAAACAACTTCTTTCTACCGTGGGCACGTGGATGGACTGTATTTGCAGCTTCTCTTGCTGTCATCTGGCCAGAGGAAGGTGCACAGAAGTTCTATGCAGCATCTTAAGGGCTGGCCTACAAGCTGTCTTCTTCTCTGTCTGCTGTACGGGCACAGAAGATTCCGCAGAAGACTCATGCCCGCAAGATGCAAACAACCAGGGTCTTGAGTCACTTCCTGGTGGCTGCTCTCCAACTGCATTCATTGATCTTTTGCCTGACACAGAAGTAGAACTCTATTGTGTTACGCCATGAAAATTTTTGAGATGCTTGTGATGGCAGATAGCATACCCTGAAATAATACGACACTTGTGCCCAAAACTCTTAGAACTCTGACTGAAGTGTGGTAGTTGTGTACAGACTTATTATTCCTTTTTTTCTTCAGTATAATGGAATTAAATACCTGAAAATCACCAGCACCTGCTTCACCAGTATTTCAGAACTAGTAATAAGCTAACAGTCTGGCTTGGCCGGAGTTGCCATGGATTTTGATGATGTATGTCAAGAGGGTGGAGCTTGGAATGTGATTTCCTCGCAGCCGAGCTCTCTCCACAGCTGCGCCGACTGAATGGAGGAGCTCCAGGAGTGTTCTGTGAGTCAGTCTACATTAGACTACTTGCGATTTATTTATTCATTTCATGGTGTTTAACACCTTTGTTTAGCGTTTAGAACATTTTTTTTCTATACTGGGAAAAGACAAATTCAATGATTAC
>PVJO010003132.1:107500-128795 GCA_004026905.1 Hystrix cristata | reverse complement strand
CCCCCCAATTCTTCCATCTCTCAAATCTACTGTTTCCACGTGGACTTCTCTGATACGCCTGATCTTTCCATGGGCAGAGAGGAGCCTCAGATAGCTCTGTGCTGCTAACCCTCCGTTGGTAACACTCTGGAGGAAGGAAGAGCCCCCTTTCTCAGGGCCAGAGGACCAGCTTTGTTGAAGTTATATCCACATTCCCTGGACAGTCAATACATGCATGGCAAAAAAGGAAAAAAAAAAAAAAAAACTCGCAGAGAGTTCCTCAAAAGAAATGGCAGCCTTTGCCAGGAAAAATAAGACAAATACAGGAGACAGCCACATACAAGGACAGCCTAGCTATTCTTCCCTCTTGGGTTGGTTTTAAAAAGTAGATTCAGAATTCCCCACAGACATTGTAGTCTAGGCTCAGAAAACAAGGAATTAAAAACGCCAAAATTGAGCCTCTTATCCAAACCCATAATCCCCTGCTAGATTTTTCCCAAGAAGGTCTGCCTTCAGAGTGACCGGGAGCTTGGCTGGTTATTAAGAAAGCTGTTCCTCCATTTGACTATGTACTTTGGTAATAGCCTTCTTCAAACAGGAACCTTGAAGGAGAGCAATGGTGAAGAACGGGATTCAAAGACAACATTCCCTCCAAACCCTTGACACCCTGTGCCCTTCCCTGACTACACCCTCTCCCTTCCTCCTAAATAGGCCAAATGGGCGAGAGAGAAGGAAGAGGGGAGATGAGGGTGAGGCAGGAAGTGCAGTCGGGGGAGGTGAGAACGTGCTCACACGTGGGAGGCAGACTTTAATAGACGCCGAACACGGCTTTAGAGATGCCATTCCACACTAGCTCCATAGAAAGCACTGCACTGGAGAGCCAAGCAGATCACAGTTGATGATACTGATGACAATAATGGAAAATAGTGTTAGGAACCTCAGGGATGAGTATTTGTTCTATCACTTAGCAGCAAATTCCTTAACATCTGTGACCCTTAGCTTAGCCTCTATAAAATAGGAATAGTGTTTATTGCCTATCTCGTAGAGCTGTCTGAGGATTAAATGAGATGGTATCTTTTTTTAAATCTTAAGATAATTCCTTAAAAATGCTTAGAAAGTTGCTAGGACTTGGTGAGCTCTCAGAGCATGTATTATCAATACTGGCCACAGATGTGTACAGCTTTCAAACAGAAGGAAAAACATGTCTCAGTCAAGCAATATTTTTCAAATGTGTCAATTTAATTAATTAAATATAAACTCACTGAAAATTGTTACTAGATACAGTGCCCCTTTCAGTAATTACATATCTTCTTACCTGGGGAATACTCAAGTGTAGTTATTGCCATACTGAAATTCCTATTGTTTTTCCAATTAAAAGAATCCTAAAACTCAGAAGAGGTGGAGAAGTGCCAACACATGCCTTTATAGTGACTTAGATTCCAGAGAAGTTACAACTCAAATGCAGAGTTTAGGACTTGATCTCTTACATTTTCAGAGAATGATATTCTTTCCTCATTGCCCTTTGCTACTATTGCTTACAAAGAAATTAAGCAGAATTCATGGCATCAGCAAGCAATAAATATTCCCGTCTGTCCTGCTAACCCAGGAATTTTGCTCACCTAGATTTTTCTCCTGCCACAATGAATGACCAAGAGCCACTCTGTCAGAATGACTTCCAATCCATAAATAGCCCTGCCATTTAGATGCCATGGGGACAGCATTAATACCAAACACAAAGGCTAAATAAAAAGCCTTCAGCCATTGAATGGCCCTTAGATTTCAGAGTTATCGATCTGGTGGAGCCTGCTAAGTTACAACGGTTACAGTTCTGTTCAGAGAAATCTGTGATCCTGAGGAAAGGGAGAAGTCATGGTCATCTTTAACTACAAAGCACAATGAAAGGACTGTGGGGACAGCTAATTATGCCACCTGCGCTGGCACATTCCAAGGGCCATGCACACTCCTCCACTCTCTAGTCTAGAGAACTGCTCTGTGGCACAGTTTCTCCAGGCCAACAACAGTTCAAACTTCACCATACTTTTAACTTCTGGATTTAGTCTCCGAATAACTTTCCAAGATGGGATAGATACTATTACACTTCTGTATAATAAAAAAGAAATTAAGAAATGGAAAGGTCAGGAGATTTGCCCAAGATCAAGCAATAAATGACTGGCAGAGCTAGGACAAGAACGATGCCCTCTGCTCGTCCTCCACCCAGGTGTGAGAGCCTCCCAGTTTGTTTTTGGACCCTGAGCCTTTTCCTCGCAGTCTCTCCTGGGACTTGCCCTGGCTAAGGGCCTAGCCTTCACCTACTACTGAGAGCTGCTGTTCCCGAGAATATTTCTAGCGCTTCTAATAAGCCCTACTGCAGGGCTACTCCTGGGTTGGACTAAGTCTGTCATACTGACTTAAACTTCCTGCCAAGCCCAAGCATCGGGGTGAACTCCAGTAAATGTCCCATGGTGCAGACTGGTGCTCATGGTGGAAGGGGCTCGGTTTGCCTGGGTCCCACACTCTCTAGGCGTCCTGCGAAGAACCACATTGGGATTGGAACAAATTTGCACAGCACAGCACACAACAGTGTGGCAGCAGAGGGACTCCAGTCCCTGGGCCTCTCCTTGTTTGGGGAATGACAATAGCCTTGAAAGTGAGATAAAAACTGTCTGAATTTGGCTACCAAATTCTGAGCTGGGTACCAGATAATTAGCATCACTAGGAAGACTGGCTGCCTACCATCTGGACAACATAGAAACTGAGGAAGCTGAGGGTACATGGGTCTCCTGCTGGAGAGGGAAAAAGAGTGTCTGACTCGGCTGGCTTGTTACTATGTCACTTGAAGAGATCTAGGGGACATTCAGTAACCACTTCTCTTTGTGCTCCACACTTGCATTTTTCAACTATTGGCATCTCCTTATGATGGGGGTAGTAGACAAGAGAGAGATGATATAAAAGGGCTCCAGTGAGCTTCTCTAACCATCACTTCCTCCCAGTAGAGGTTGTCCAGTAGGTCGACTGCCCAGGGCCGTGCAACTCAGCACAAAAGCAATGTAAAGAAATCACAGTGGGTACAACCCATTAACAACAATTCTCCCCTCTTTCGGAGCAATCTGAAACATGAACATTGGACCCTCACCCTGCCCTCAGCAGACTGATGCACTTGTTCGCCCCTAAGTAAATCTGGACCACTTGCATTTTCTTCAACTGATGATTTATCTCAAGGGTGGTCAGAAGAGCCCAAGCTGGGAAATTCAAGAACCTAGCTGCCCAGTGATAGGTTTGCAGAAGAGGCCCATATCTTCCTTTTGGGGTCTTTCTAAACATACCCCAATTTCTTGCTTCTTCCTAATCTTGCTTATTTTACAATTCTTTGAATTCAGGAGATTCCCTAGTATCCCACCAAAAAATTCTCCTTTTGCCAAAGCCAACCAGAACTGGTTTCTTTTGTTTGAGAAAAAGAAAAATCTTTTAATTAACGTGTATGTTATAACTGTTTTGACTATTCTGTATTATATTTATAAGCAAAAAGTTGGTTCCTTTCATAAAGTTCTAAAACAAACTTTTCAAATGGAAGATCTTTTTATAATTTGCATAAAACTGTATATCTAACTAGTATAACCATGATATTCTGTAATTTCTATTAATGCAAAAGGCATGTTGGTGAAGAAAGAGAAGAGTGGCCAGAGGAAACATTGGCATGAGCACAAAGACTCCTCCTTGGAAAGATTTTTGTCTGTTTACAATAAGAATGAGAGCAATCAAAAGAACTGAGATAGAGCCAGGGACAAGATTGTGGGCTAAGAAAGCCCAGATTCCAATCCAAGCATCTCTCACTGCACTTAACCTTCAGGAGGCAGAGTTGGGCAGGACTGTGTTACCACTTCTCAGCTATGGGATCCTGGACATGCTATTTACTCAGTTTCTAAATTCTAGCATCCTTGCCATCTGGCTGCAACATACTTTGTGTGTGCCAGCACTGTCACCTGATGATTCTGGACAGGTTCTGGGTGACACTGCCCATGTTTATCTCTGCAAGAACCATGAGCAAGCTACTTAATAAACTCTCTGAACCTCAGTATCCTCACTTTTAAAGAGGGTAATAACAACTGCCTCCCAAGATTTTTTTTAAGAATTAAATAAGATGGAAAATGTAAATCACGTAGAAAAGTTACTACTGATAAGTACCTGAAAAACCTCAATAGCTATTGTTATTCTATTCTATTCTATTCTATTCTTGCATCACTCCAAATGAGAAAGCTAGCTAGAGAGAAAGAGGAATAGGCAAGGTATTCTAGAAGCAAAACTTGGAGAAAAAATTTTGAAAAATGATTTATTTTTGTGAAAGGGCTGTTATTATCCTCTAGAACTAATTAGAGAAGTGATCAAATACTTAACACTTTGCCTCCAATACATCATAAGTAGGGTTGTTAGATAGACCCACAGGAGAAGAGTTGCAAGTGGTTTTCTGAAACACTATATACCAAGCTAAAGGCATTTTTGACATTTGAACTACCAAAAGAAAGCTAAGTGTTCTCCTTGTAATGGAGTAGGGAGACCAAGATGAGGTTAAAGTGGCAATTAATGGCCCAGAAGGAGCAGGTAAAAAGGTACTTAATTTGAAGACAGACATTTTTATTTCTCTTAATACTGTTTTATATTTTCCCCTCGTTTTATCTCATAATTAAAAACTGAAGTTATATAGACAAAGAGTTATGTTTGTATAAGAAAAAAAAATCTTTTTTTTGGTGCTGGGGATCGAATTCAGGACCTTGTGCTTGCAAGGCAAGCACTCTCACCACTGAGCTAAATCCCCAGCCCCAGGAAAATTTTTAAGAGGCGCAATCAAATGATACATTTCTATTTCATTCCATTATTTCACATACTAGATAATTCTAATTCTTTCAGTTAACCTGCACCATTCACATAGGGAAAGCAGATATTTTGGATATTCACTTATTTTGACAGTTATTTCATTCCAAACATTATTTCACTTCATTAGTTCATTTGCTGCAAATAACTGTATGTGGCAGATCCTGATAGGTCCATTTCATGGGAAGTAGAGACACAAGGACTTGCTTAAATTTGTCCTAGTAAGGAAGTAATAACAAGAGTTAACACTTTAACCCAGATGTGATGGTGCACACCTGTAATCCCAGCACTCTGGCAGGCTGAGGCCAAAGGATCCCAAGTTTGAACCTAGCCTGGGCAATTTAGAGATTTAGTGAGACCCTGTCTCAAAATAAAGAACTGTTCTCTTAATTTATTAAAAAAAAAAAAAAAGGAACATTTTATTGACAATTTGCCATGTGCTAAGCATTCTGCAAACATTAATCTCATTTAATTTTTCTAAAAACCTAATGTTTTTCTTATTCTCATGTTTTTTAACAGAAAGAAAAACTAAGTCTTAGAGAGGCTCAGGAATATAACAACTTAATACTATATTAGAGGTGAGGGTGGGATGTAGATTCAAACTTGGCTCTTGTGTGACTTAAATATCAGGGCCCAGGCCTTTCATGGGTACCTTCTTCCTAACCTCTCTGTGCCTTACAAGTCCCAACAGTAACAACCTGCCCCTGTACTCTTGGTAATAAAAATGCTATTCCAAAATGCTGGCAAGCAAAACTGTTTGCAAAACAGAAAACATTTGCAAAGTGTTTTGTGAATAGCTTATTCTGCTGCTCAGAGAACCTGGGTGGGGGCAAGTGGAGCCTGGGCAGGGATTATGCAAAGTCAAGGATACTTAGCAAGGAGCCCCAGCTTCCACAGCCATGGATTTCTTTCATAGGGCCCGGTGGGGTTTGCACACCATCTGCACTCTATTTCCCTCACCTGTCCAGCAGCTCCTGTGCCAACCAATCAGAGAACACATGTAGAGCTGGACCTCCAGGGAACCTACTGAGACCTGTGTTTTCAGTTAGCAAAAATCTTCATGGAGAAATGCGAGGCGCGAGGTTCATTACACTTCGAGGATAAGACTGCACACTAATGACACTAATGACTCCAGTTTAAAAATTCAGGCTCAAGCAAAGCACTTAAGATGTGTCCCACCCAAGATTCCCTGCCCCTCCATCTCTCTGCTTCTTCCTTTTGCTCATTCTTGTGTTCCCTTATTGTCTCTAGGCCAAAACTAGTTTTATGTGACTTTCAACAGCTGAAATATGTTTCATCATCCTACTGGTATGCAAATTTAGATAGAAAATTGGGAAATAGGGTGGGAAAAGCAAGCACTTTTTACCTAGATTGCTGGTACGGGTGCTGTAGGTGGGCACCAGTGTGGGTCCTGGTCTCCAGAGAGACACAGCAATGCTAATCTGCCTGTGACTCTGACTGCCTGGTGCTAGCAAGGGACACACCTGAGAGCTGGCTGCAGGGGCAGGAGCTGGCTCTGCAGAGAGGCTGCCCTGTTGCAGACCTCATCCGGCAAGGTCTTGAGTGCTGGGTCAGGGGCAATAGTTGCAGCACACAGGAAGGATAGAAAATCCCTTTTTTTTTTTTTCAAAATCTTTACCCTTCAGTCAGAAAAGTCCTTTGGCCCAAAGAACAAGAGTCAAATGTCACTTGCATTTGAGGCTACCAGCAGTGGCCCTGGTAGAGTACTCAGAATGAAGACAACCTGCCACTAAAGCTGAATACAACTTTCCAGTTATTCTTCCATCCCTTATGCAAACAAGAATAAACCAGCTTGTGCACCTAAAAACAGGAACAAAAAGAAAACAGTGACTTTCTGGACTGAGCACTGTGCAGGCTTGCAGAACCCTGGGATCCAGATTCAGGATTTCTACAGGACCCCAAGAAGCCATCAGTTGCAAATGCAGCCTACCCAGACACCCGTGAAGCATCACAGCGGGGAGGACACTGACAGGTTAATAGCGGCGCACTCCCCAGCTCTCCACTCCGACACACACACCCACTGGCTCCCTTCCCCTCCTCCAGGGCCTCTTGCTAATGAGAACAGATTTATAAGGCTGCTTCCGGGAGAACTGCTCAGCTGTCAACCTGGCTTCCCCACCTCCACCTCCCACCTCAGTTCTCAGCAGGGCCTCCAGGGCCGAGAGGCAGGGTTCCACTCACTGAATGAACAGTGGAGCCAAGCATGTGCAGAGTTTCTGGGATGCATAGAAGGCCAAGGTCCAGCCATAGAGGAGCTCTCTACTAGTGGGAGTCAGACACAGTATCACATGGCTGTAATCCCAGCTACGCAGGAGGCTAAGGCAGGAAGATCACAAGTTCAAGGCCAGCAAGGGCACCTTAACAAGAACCTGTCTCAAAATTTAACATTGTTTTCAAGGGCTGGAGATGTAACTCAGGGGTAGAGTGTTCCAGGGTTTCATCCCAAATACTGCAAAAAGAGCAAAAGAAAAATAACAATTGTACAAAGTCATCAGTGACTGGCCTGTCCCTGGCGGGCCAGACAGTCCTGTGAAGCATGGCTGCAGAGTCACGCTCCACAGAGGGGCTCCTCAGGGTAGCACCAAGACAGTGGCTCTATTCATCCCTTCTCTCAGCCCCACCCAAACATAAGCAATCTGTCCAGCAACAAGCTGGGAAGAGCCATGTCTCCCATCTGTGCCCAAAGCAGATTTTCAGGTTGATCCTAAAGCTAAAATTGTGTGTCAAAAAGAGACCTAGTATAAATAATTTTCATCTATTTGAGCTAATTTAGATGGATGAACCTCTACTGGTACTGAAAAAATAGTAGGTCTACATGAAATGATAAAGTCAAAGCCAGCTAGTATCCACAGGATTCTACCCATTTCTCAGAAAGGAGGCCCAGGTTCAGGGCTGGACCATCCCTGCTTGCCCCCATGCTACATTCCAAGACCCCATTCCCAGACAACCTCCCCTTAGTCACCTTGTGATTCAGCCCAAAACGTCCAACTCAGTGTTGAGCACTTAGCAGCTGCTCTGAAAGGGGAGTCAGTGGCTTTTCCTGGCATGGAAAGAAAGACATGATTGATGTGCTGTGTTTATATTTCCCTGGGAGGAGTTGGGGAGGCCCCTGGAGCCCTCCCCAGGGCAGAGGTGGCAAGGCAGAGCAGAGTGTTGGGAAAGCCAGGCAATCTCAGCATTAACAGACAGGCCACCTGCCGGCTGGCAGGCAGTGCCTCCTCCCCCAGCTTCGAGCCAGATCACCCAGGCTTGCCTCCCCCTCTCTCCATGCCTCAGCTATTCGGAAGCTCCATATAGACATGTCACCTGATCACTCACCTGCCACAGCCCTCTTCCAAATTAGGTCTGTTTGCTATCGCATATCAGCCTCACAATAATTTTGCTTCATATGAGCAGGTTGGAGAAGACCATCCTCTTGAAAGGGTGTTTTATCTAACTTTACTGTCACAGCCAACCTGGGAGGTGGTGAGCTCCATCCCCCAGAATCCTGAAAGGCCACAGGAACGTGGAATTGTATCCCTGATGGCAAGGCAGTGTGGGTTTTGTCCCTCCAGTGAGGGTCACTCAGGACCCCTGAACTTGGCACTACCAGATGCCCCAAAAGGAGCTAAGCAAGTAGAAGGATATAGGCAATGAATGTATCAGCAGCCTCTGCCGCATTTGGAGAGTGAAGGAGCAGAGCAGTTTAGAGAGTTAAGCATATAAGCCTGGTGGGACTATGTTATGGTTTAGATTTAAAATGTCCACAAAAGTCTCACTATGTTCAGGTGTGGGACTTTGGGAAGGCGATTGGATCCTGAGGGTGCTATACTTAACAGCGCATTGTTTCGCTGATGAGTTTAGAGCTGAAAGTGCTATTAGGGAGTGGGGCCTGGTCAAAAGAAGCAGGTCACCGGAAGTTGGCCTGCAAGGTATTCTTGTCCCCACCCCTCCTTTTACTCTCTGCTTCATGCCTGGGGTAGGATGAGCAGCTTTCCTCCACCATACCCTTCTACTATGCTGTTTCTGCCTTGGACTGAATCCTTGGAAGCCCTGAGCCAAGGTAAAATCTCTCCTCCTATAAGTAGCAGGAGTCAGGTATTTTGTCCCAATAATGGTAAAGTGACCAATACCATTTTTCTAGCTGGCAGGAATAGAGCCTTTTTTTAGTCACTGTGAACAGACTCCTGCCCCATCATTAACCAAGCATGGCCCTCTGTGGTTGAACTTCTGCCCAGTCTCCTAACAGATGCCTTGGTTCTTCTAGGTTGAGGGTCCCATCTCAACTCCCACCTTCCTTCTGGTTCCCAATCCATGACCACAGAGTGTCAGAAGAAGCTATAGTAGTCCCCCTAACTGGTGCTTTCACTTTCTGTAGTCACAGTTACTTGGTGTTAACTGGTATGTGGAAACATGTTCCCATGGCCTCTCAGGGGTACGAAGGGGATGGAGCCCAGGTACCCATAGGGCTCACCCATTCATAATGCACTCATGCTGTCACCCCTCTACTCTCTCAGGCCACCCCAGATCACCTCTCAAACCCACTCCTTGCACCAAAGTAGTTGCCTCAGGGTTGCTTTGGGGGATAATTCAAACTAAGGCAACTGTTATGAATTGGATTGTGTCCCCTAAAAAGACACCTTGAAGTCCTAAAAGAAAGACCTTACTTAGACACGTCATTTTGCAGATATAATAAGTTAACTTGAGGTCCTACTAGAGAAGGATGGGCCCTTAATCCAACATGACTGCTGTCCCTATAAGAAGCGACACACAGGAAGAAGACAGCCATGGGAAGACAGAGGTAGGGAGAGTGACACACCTACAAGCCAAGAAACCCCAAAGAAGCCAACAAATTCTGGACACCAAAGAGGCAAAGAAGGATCCTCCCTACAGCTTTGGGGAGACAGTTTTGGGGTGAGCTAAACCTGAGCATGGGGGTATAATGGCTCCCTCCATGAAGCTGCAAGTGGCCTGTAGTCTCTCTAAGACTGTTACCCCATCTCTCTGAGGACAGAAGCTCCTTGGGCCTGCCACGGACTCTGAAAAGCAAAGACCACTGAAGCCTCAGGTGCAGGGGATTCTCCACACGGTCTGCTTCCCAACCCCCTCCCATCTCCAGGCCTCTTAAACCTAATACCACAATCTCTGACTGATATTAAAAACTGACAAGGAATTTTGCCACCGGCACTAGCATTTTAATATTGAAAGGTTGCGAAATCTAATAAGAGCTACAAGGAGGTTGATGGGGGTGGCATTATTCTTCCCCCCTCCGAGCTTGAATGGAACTGGGATTCAATAAGCAAATGTGACAGAATGTGTAATTTCCCCTTGATCTGCTTCAGCCAGGCATTTCCTGTTTAATAACCTTAAACCAGCAAGGCCCCTCCCAGAGCGACCCCTCCCAGAACATCTCTTCTCTCCATCTTATCAGAATAATCCTTCATTTGAACGAAGCTCAGACTGGCACTTTGGTGGCACCTTATCGCTGCTTGAAAACACAAAGGGAACAAGCTGAAATATTATTTTTCCCCTTTGTGGAAAGGTGTTAATGAGATCTTCCTGCCATCGCCCTGCCTGCAACAATGGGGGATCCCTGATCCCAGCCATTCTGATCAAATCCCAGCTTTAAAACTTGTCCATGAAAGCAGGCACTCCTGGTGCGCCCTCGGCCCCCAGCCCAGGGGAGGTCAGGACAGAAAATTTCCAGCTGGAAATTGACAAGCAGTGGGAGGAGCCCTGGACAATGACAACGAAGGCCCCAACTGTCCTTCAGCCACAGTCGAGCCACAGGACAAGGACAGCACGGGCTCCTGCCTTGCACACCCACCATGCATCTGGGAGCAGAAGAGGGCAGCGGAGGGCTCCAGGGAGAGCCAAGCACAGGGCAGGAGGAATCCCACAGCCACGTGGGGCCCAGGCAGTGCTTCCGGATGCAGCAGGTCTTGCAGGGACAGAGTGAGAATCCTGGGGCCTGTTTCAGGTTTCTCTAGAGTAACCTAAAGGGTGCTCTGCTGTCCTTAAGCAAGTACTTTCTCAGAAGCCCTGCTGAGCAGTGGAATAAGAAATGTGGTACCAAATGTCGATCATCATCGCTGCTGCTGATACAACAGCACAAAATGGGCACCTATTACATATAAGCACACACCCAGACCGCACACGCGCTGCGCTTCTCGCCCTTCGCAACCACCTTAGGAGGCAGCGACTATATGATTTTCCCTATTTTGCATACCACCAAGCAGAGGCTTACCGCAATCGGGTGGTTTTCTCTCCCCCAAAGTACACAGGCGATAAATGGCAGGGGCTCAGAAACTGGTCCTTTGATTCCAAAGCCTGCGCTTCTAATGACTAAGTCACAAAGGCCCAGCAGGTCCTGCAACCATTCTAGGGCTCAGACCTGGACAGAGACAGAGAGTGCAAGAATTTCAGGGGAGCTGCTTCTCTGAGAAGTGTAAGCCAAGAGGGGAAGGAAGTGGATGGCTGCTGACAAGAAAGTAGAGCGGAGAAAAGTTGGGGGCTTCTGTTGTTGTGGTTGTTTAGAACAGGAGGACCCCAAGACTATGGTGAAGGATGGAGCTGGTGAGGAGAGGGAGAGTGGTTCCTGCGGTCCAATCCTGAGGAAGAAGGAAGCAAAGAGCATTAGGGAGACACCATAAGAACTCAACCTTGGGGCGGAAGCAGGATTGAATCCTTTAAAGGAGGAATAGGCCAGGAGGCTGTGGATATAGAATCATTCATAGGTAAGCAGAGGACCAATAAGTGAGTCCCTTCGAGGGCCTCCATTTTCTTCCCTTTTTGTCCTCCAAGGGCACTCCCATCACTAGGCCACAACACCCTCTTGAGATTTGCCTGCCTCTTCCTTCTTCTCACCTGGAGGACTATACACATACAAGTCCCTGGAAGTCTCACCGGCTCTCCTCTGTCTGCTTCTTCCCTGGTCAGTGCATCTGGAATAAAATGTTAGAGTAGAGGGAACCTCAAGGATCTTTTAAGGGTGCAACTTTTAAACAGCAGGCTTTGAAAAGGTGACTGATTTTGCCAGGCAAGAAGGGAGAAAATGTAGTGGGCGGAGTACATCTGTTGAGGGAAGAAAGTCCTGGAGCCTTGATAGGCCCAGACTATTCGGGGACGATCGAGGATTCTCAGGGTGGCCAGGAAACGTTGAGACACCAGGGAAAGTGTAAAAGGAAGACTAGAAGGGAAGTCTGGGTTCTCCCTGCAAACGGTCTTGAATGTCACCTAGGAAAGTTGTGCTTTGGGACCAAAAGAACAGTAAAGCTGCAGAGTGGCACGACTAGCTCTGAGTTTCGGGCCATGCTGCAGATGATATAGAATATGGTTGGGGGAGAACAAGAGGCAGCTGGTCCAGGTCAGGGTAGATAAACTTTTTCTGCAACAGGACAGATGGTAAATACTGTAGGTTTTGCAAACGAAGTCCATCCTGTATGTCAGCTATAGAAAAGAATGAACACAGCTATGCTCCAATAAAACTTTATTTACAAAACAAGGCAGCAACCACCCAAATTTAAAGACCCTATCCAAAAATGGACATCTGAAATGAATAAACATTTCTCAAATGAAGAAGTGAAAATGGCAAATAAATATATGAAAAAGTGTTCAACATCACTGGTCATTCAAGAGATGCAAATTAAAACAACGCTAAGATTCCATCTCACTCCCGAAAGAACAGCTGTTGTCAAGAAATCAACCAACAACAAGTGCTAGCAGGGCTGCAGAGAAAAAGGAACCCTCCTCCACTGTTGGTGGGAATGTAGACTGATCCAGCCACTGTGGAAATCAGTGTGGAGATTCCTCAAAAAACTACAACTAGAGGTTCCATTTGACCCAGCTATTCCTCTGCTGGGTATCTTCCCAGAAGAACTGAAAACATTACACCACAGGGATATATGCACAACCATGTTCATAGCAACACAATTTGTCATAGCTAAGTCTTGGAAACAACCCAAATGCCCAACAACCAAGGAATGGCTAAAGAAGATGCAGTTTTTCTACACAATGGAGTACTACTCTACCATAAAGAGGATAAACTAGAGATATTTGTAGGTAAATGGATGCACCTTGAGAATATAGTCTTAAGTGAAATAAATCAGACACTCATGAATACACATCGAATTGTTTCTCTGATACGAGAAACCATAAGTGTAAATAAGGACAAAGAGGTATAATAGATATTATATAAAAGGAAAATAATATTCAAAAGAGGGGAGAACAAATGGAGAGAAGGAGGAAAAGAAGGAAAGAAAGGGAAAAGGGAAAAAATGGGAAAATGCAAATAAACCTGCTGAAAATAAGGAAGGGTGGGGGAGCAGAAGGAAGGGATGGGGAAGAGGGGAAGTGAAGACACATCATGTACAGGTACAAAATAACCATGATGAATGTGATCATTATGTATACAATGTACCAACCAATACATGGTCTTGGTAAAAAATAAAAAAATTTTTTTGATAAAAAAAATTAAAAAAACAAGGCAGCAAGCTGAATTCAGCCCAAGGGCTGCAGTTTGCCAAATGCTGATCTAGGCAATGAAGAAGTAGACGGATCAGAAGTAAAGGATCCTTCCCTGCCTTAATGAGGTGCCCTAGAAAGAGAGAAGAACAGCTTGAGTGCTGAGAAAGGCCTAAAAAAAGAATAAAGGGCATCAACAAGGCTGAGTGGTATTGAGGTCACACTCGGCCCAGGCCTTTCTTGGTCAGCAGCAACATTAAATTTTCCCCCAACCCTGCAAGGAGCTCACAGGACTTTTTCAAATACCCCTATATGTTACATTTCCTCCTAATTTGCTAAGTTAGAAAACAAAGCCAAAGCAGATCCCCGACCGAGGCGGAGCACCTTCTGAACCACAGCCGTACAGGCAGCAGCTAAGCAAGGGCAGTTACAAGCATCCTCTGGCTGCTCCAGAGGCCGGGCAAAGGTATCAAGAAGTTAGTTTTCTCAAAAGTGAGCCAGAGAGCGCTCTGCTCATCATCAGAGAAAAGACCTGAAGGTGCAGAATGAGTCTTGACCACATGACACTGTGACCCCTCACGAAAGCCCAGAGAGAATCCGGTATTTGTCGAAGGTCACAGAGCTTGCTCGTGGTAAAGCCAGAACACAACTCCAGGCCCCTGCTCTCTGCTCCCTGCCATTTCTACTCTGCCAGCTTTTTCACAAAGAACACAGAATGTAGGCCCAAAGTCAGCATGCCCGTTCAACATACCTTGATACAACACGCACAGAGCACACTCAAAAGCACCTTGGACTTTTTTTAAAAGGAGAAAAATGTCCTCAGGTTCCAGAGCTCCAAGTACTCTTTAGCAGGAATGATAGAGCATCATTCTTCCTGGTGCACAAGCCGCCACCATGAGGCCTGGTGCTCTGCCTCCCAGTTGGCAGCCAGCTTCAAAGGGTCACCTGATGGATCACACCTGCAGGTGTCACTTCAGCTCCTAATTTGCCATCTTTGCTCCTCAGAGTTTCTGGGGCTTCCTTCAAAGTTCAGGGAAGCAGACAGGGAACCATGCTGGCTTGCAGTGGGCATTTCCCAGTTCCCAGCACATTACATCCTGTCCCAGCGGATGTCCGAGCCTGGGACCCAGTGCCACTGGACAGCAAGCTTCCTTACGCTTTCACTTCCAGATGCCTTCTTCTTGGGCCACAAGGAGAAAGGGATGCTAACAAGAGGTGGGGAGCCAAGGGTACTGCCCCTGCTAGATGAGACAAGAGCAGACACAGTCCCGAAGACATGAATTAGGGACCACTTCGTGTTTGGCATCAGTAGCCAGGAAGCAGAGACAATGCAGTATTATGGGGAAAATGCTAGATTTGGAGCCCCAAGCACTGAATTTGAATCCAAGCTCTACGAAAAATAGCTGTTTGCCTTGGACAAAAGGTTTGATCTCTCAGGATCTTGATTTTCTCACCTATAATGGAAATAGGATATAAAGGGTGATCAAAAATACAGTCAATGTCTAAATTTTAAAATCTTATTATAGTAAAAGACACTGCTATTAATCCCTCTCAAAATATTCTCCTTCTCTTCAAACACACTCATCCTATCATTTTGCCACTTTCTGAAGCAGTTCTGGAAGTTCTCTTTCATGAGTGTCTTTACAAGATGTGATCAAAAATTCCTGCCAAGTGCCATGCAGCTAAACGCAGGCTCATCCACTTTATTCACTGGACCTGGCTGTGTACAACTTCTGGCTCTTCCCCAAAGTCAAGATGACCATGAAAGGTAGATGTCTGTATTGATCCAGGATATCGAAGATAGACACAATAGTGTACCTAAAGACACTCACAAAAGAGGACTTCCAGAATTGCTTCAGAAAGTGACAAGAGAAATGGGCTAAGTATGTTCAAAGTCAGTGAGAAAGAATATTTTGATGGGGGATTGACGGCACTTTGTCTCTAGTGTAGTGATTTTTTTAATTTAAATACATGCTGTATTTTTCAGTCCCACCTCATACATACCTCCAAAGCTTTGCAGCAAGGACAGAATGCTATAATGGGGACAGTGTCTGGTACATGATGGGATTCAAAAGAACTGTCTAGTCCTTCCTTGTCCTCTATGCAGGAGCCTTGGAAGGAGGTTTTGTCCTCAGCTCTCGAAGGCTGCAGGGGATTCTGATTCCAGGGACCAAGAATGAAGAGCTAAGAGGACAATAATGACAAGCCAGGGAACAATACAAGGTCAGAAGACAAGTAAAGGGAAAGCACCAGGCAAGGGTCTGGCCACAGTCGCTTAAGATAGGTAATACACATAAAGGCTTTGGATTGTGCTCAGTAAACAGTAAGTGCATTAGTAGTCAGCATTATTATTATCACCCCATAGAGGAGAGCTGAGCATCAGGCTATCTGAGCGCCAAGACACCAGGTTTTAATATGATGGTAATAACTGCTACCTTTTAATGAGCGCTTTAATCACTATAAGCACACTCTACTAGCTCCTTTCCATACATTAATTCTTTTAATCCTCACAACTCCTTGGAGTAGTTATTATTATCCCCATTTTATGGATGATGAAATTCAGGCTTAGAAAGATTAAGTAATTTGTTCTCTGTCATGTTGTTTAAAGCAGAACTAAGACTTAAACCAAGTGCCATGTCACCCCAGAGCTGGGTTCATAACCCTCACAAAATCCCCTTCTCCCTAGGATGGCAACTTCTTCCTGGAGTGCTTGGGGCCTCCATGCAGACTCTTCTACCCAGGAGAGGAATCATGGACATCCTTGCCAATTATATTTCTCACTTTGCATTAATAAGCATTCAGATTTATAAGTCAATTTCTTATGGCCTGGGTTTGAGCAGTAGCTGAGGGCCATGGCTGCACATTGCATTTACCTTTTAAAAATCTCAATATTCAACCCACACTCTGGATCTGTGGACTGTGACCCAAACAGCAGTATTTTTTACAGTTCCCAAACACGGGATACCTTATGAACAATGGGTTAAGGCTGAACCAGTAAGGCTGCATCTATTGCAAAATTAGACCCTGATCCTACAACACGGCCCATTCAGTACAGCCGGATACACTCAAGCTAACAACAGCATCGCCTGTGCCTCCTCCCAGCAGAGAGAAAAATGGTCCTGGGACCCTGGGCTGCCCCTTCCCCTCTTGACCTCTCTCCACAGCACTGGAGAACGTATCAGTCTCCCTGACTCAGACAACACATTTGAATCCAGACATTTGGCTATCGCTCTCAAAATGAAATATAAGGCTTTGCCTGGGATATAATTAGTTGGATAAAATTTTATGGGTCTCTCTGGGAAGATTGAGTGGGAGGCTTGAAGTCTGGTGGCCCGAGGGGGTGGGGAAGGCAGAGGGCAGATGGGTAGATGCTCCCCTCATCAGTCCCCATGGGCAGAGAGAAGGTCTAAAGCCAAATCCCCAGAGGAATCTGGCAATCAGCTGAATTAGCATTCAAACAGCTTCCTCCAGACAGCAGTTCCCCTCAGCCAAGCACCCATCAGAGGCAGCTCACTCTTGCGCCTGCAATGAGTGCTTAGGAAAGTGTGCTGATGCCAAACCTCTCCAGAGCCCAGAAGAAAGGGAAGAGCCACCCGGGGCTGGAGTTTAGGCTTCAGAAGTGACACACATAAGAGTAAGGAGCTGAAAATAGAAGGTAGCAGATAGTCATGGGGAAGCCAGAATCATACAGGATTCACACCAGCACCTATGGAGGAGCTGGGCAAGGTGTGAAGATGCCAGTGCCCCCAAAGATGCTATAGGTAGCTGAGCCCATCACAGTATCTCAGGGTGGCATCTGCTTCTGGAAAGCAGGGAGATAAAAAGCTACCCTCGGGGCTGGGGATTTAGCTTAGTGGTAGAGCGCTTGCCCAGCAAGCACAAGGCCTAGAGTTCGATCCCCAGCAACGCACCCCCCCCAAAAAAGCTACCCTTCCACAAGAGGGTAGTGCTGCATCCATTTGTCACCTCCAATAGCAAGTGACTGAGATGACCTTCGTGTTCCCCTAGCCTGACTGAACAGTACACAGGTGTCTCCCTGTCCTAGGCCCTGACCTCTCATCAATTAGAGCACACACGTTAGCAAACCGGGAACCACCAAGACCCAGAATTGCCAAAGCAATCCTGAGCAAAAAGAGCAACGCTGGAGGTATCACAAGACTTAATTTCAAAACAAACTACACAACCATAGTAACAAAAACAGCATGATACTGGCATAAAAACAGACATGTGGACCAATGTAACAGAATAGGGGACACAGAAAGAAACCCACACAACTACAGCCATTTGCTTATGACAAAGGGGTCAAAAACATAAAAGGGAGGGGGAAAAAAGCAGTATTTTTAACAAATGGTGCTAAGGAAATGATTATCTATATGCAGAAGATTTAAACTAGATCACTATCTCTCACCCTGGACAAAAATCAATTCAAAGCACATGAAAGACCTAAGTATAAGAACTGAAACATTGAAGCTGCTAGAAGAAAACATAGAAGAAATATTTCAAGACATAGACGCAGGCAATGACTTCCCGAATATGGCTCTAATAGTTCAGGAAATAGTAAAAGGAATCGACAAATGGGACTGCATCAAATTAGAAAGCTACTGCAAAGCAAAGGAAACAATAGAATAAAGAGACAGCATATAGCTTGAAAGAAAATCTTTGTCAGATACTCTTCCAACAGAGGGTTAATATCCAGAGTATAAGAACTCAAAAACCACCAAAAAACCCTATCAGTAAATGGGCAATTGAACTAGACACTTCTCAAAAGAAATACAAATGGCCAATAATTATATGAAAAAATGTTTAACATATTTAGCCATCAGAGAAATGCAAATCAATACTACACTGAGATTCTGCCTTACCTCAGTCAGAATGGCCATCCTCAAGAACTTGCAAAAATAAGAAATTCTGACAAGGATGTAGAACAAAGGAAACTTTCATACACTGTTGGTAGGAATGTAAATCAGTAAAGCTTATATGGAAATCGGTATGGAAGATCCTCAAAAAACTAATATTAGAAATATTATATGATTCAGCTATACCACTTCTTGATAGATACCCAAAGGAATTAAAGTTAGCATACTATAGAGATACCTGCACACCCATGTTTATTGCCACCAGTTCACAACAGGCAAGCTGTGGAATCAGCCATGGTGCCCATCAATGGATGAATAGATAAAGAAAACATGGTGTATACATACACTGTGTACATATACACAATGGAGTATTACTCAGACATAAAGAACAAAAGCCTGTCATTTGTAGTGGAAAGTGGATAGAACTGGAGATCATTATGTTAAGTAAAATAAGCTAGACTCAGACAAGTATCACATGTTTTCTCTCATATGTGGAATGGGATGAGTGGAGAACAATAACATGAAAATAGAATGATAACAAGAAAACAGAAAGGAGATTATTAGACAAGAGTAAGAGGATGGGGGAGAGCGGAAAGAATGGTAAAGAAAGATAATGAGATGGATAGGGTACAAATATATGCATGCATAACAATGTCACAATGTAAATCGATATTCTCTATAATTAACACACACTAATAAAATGTTTTACATTTTTACAAAGGTAAATGTTTAAAAAATTCTTTCTCTGCCTCTTGAAGATGTAAATCTTCTCCCAGAACTTTTTATCCATTTTATCACTCAGGAAAGTCTTTCTCAAGGGACAGGAGTGGTCCCCCTGAAATGTAATCACCACAGAAGATAGGGCCTATTTTCCATTCTCTGTGGACAGGCAGGAGCCTAACTTTCACACGGGACAAATATAAAACACAGAAGGCACTTAATCCCTCCTCTGCCCCATGAGATTTTCATTCCTTGAAACCTGAAAACATCTAGGAAGTACCAGTAGCTGCCCCTTTCAAGATCCATGTTCTACACAGAACAATGTGGACTTTGAACAGTTATTTATCAAAGTTATTTTACCTTGGTCTGCGATATAATCCTAATCTCCTCTGGACCCTGTGGCTTGTCCCTCAGCCACTGCCTGGGGAGCCCCTGACACCTCATCTGATGGCAGACGCCCACTCCCTTCCTATTTTAGTCTCTTTAGAAACCCTAGGGGTGGCAGGAAGGAGCGAGCACCCACATTGGCGAGCACCGCCATACGTCCACAGCTCTGTCCTCACAGCTCTGCGTAGGCTGTACCCCATTTCACTGTCACCCCATTTCTAATCCTGTTTACTTGGAAATCATCCACACTGGGCCACTGCCATGGGTGACCTTAGTATTCACCTCCTCTCCAGCCACAGGGAAGATGCCTTCCTTTGCTCAGCCCCATAGTTGGAACCTCCAGTCACTGCTTGGATCCCAAGAGAAGCATCTCTCTGTATTTTACTGGACTTTCCTCCTCTTTCCAGGGGCAAGTTTAGGGTGAATTTAAGCACGGTGTCATTATATGGAGAACTCTGGCCTCCTCTTTGGCTAGAGCCTTCCTCCCTGAAGGTTACACCCTCCCTCATGGACATCCTATTCTCACCCCATGACCCTACTCTCCTTCCCTGAAACCTGTTTCCCCTTCCGGGTCCTTCAGAGCACCAAGCCAATCAGGGAATGTGGCTGGAGGCAAAGTAGAGGTCACCAGCAACAGGGATTACTACACTACAAAGCTTCTACTGCAAAATTCCAGCCACATGGATTGGACCCTCTGCTCTTTTCAACTCCAGGGAAATTGATTTTCACAGCCAATTTACAGATTTGGTCCTACAGCTTTCTCACCATATAACTTTCAGTCAATTCTTAGACTATCATTGTCCTTGTTGAGGCTGGAGTTCCTCAGGGGTTCAAATGGATAAGACAAAAATACCTAGTTTATTAAGATATTTAATTAGAGAGTAAAAGACTAATAATGATTAAAAATCACAAATCTTATTTAGCACTTTCTATGTTCCAGGCTCTCCGTGCTAAACCCCACATATGGATCATCTCACTCAATATTTTCAAAACACATGGAAAAGAAAATTAGAACTTAGAGAATTTCAGCTGTTTGCCCAAGTTAACACAATTAAGTGCCGAAGTCACGATGTGAAACCAGATAGGCTGACTCCACCATCACACCCTATCACCACCTCATCACAGTCCTTTGGCATTCCTGGTGCCTCAATTTCATTTCTCTTTGCCAACAGAACCAAGACATATCTTCTTGGCACATCTCCAGGAGATTTTCTGCTGAAAGAATCAGCAGCATCAAAAAGACCCCTTGTCTAATTGGAGGCTCTCCAAGCAGCAGACTATTGGTCTATCCCCAGCATTCTATTGATGCATTATGACCGTCTACCCCAAAGCACCTCGCACTCGCTGTTCTCCACACCACTGTGCCCACACAGCTTAGATGCTCCAGACTGACCCTAATCTCACTATTGTCACCTATCTTGTATATAAGCCACAATGCATTCGGGAAATTATAGTCACATCCAAACTAGATTCCCCCTCCACTTCTTGCGTCTCTTTGGATGCAATGCCTTTGTCAGATTTCTCATCAAAATTCCTCAGGCTCTGAAAAACCTAGCCATGGCATCATGTGCCCTCCTTCGTATCATGATGATACAGAACTAGCTCACTTACTCGTGGCTGAGGCTCATTTACACTCTAGCAAAGTGATCAGGCCACGTGGTGTAATCACCACAGCTGAGGCAGAGCATCCCGTCTCAGCTCTGGTGTTTAATTAGCCTCCATACACTCATTGACTGCAGCCACCATCGTGGAGCCAATTCTTACTCATTATGGACTTCTGCTGGTAGTAGTACTATTTTCCAGCAGCCTGACTTTCTCCCCTAGAGAACAGACAGCAGATTGTCATAAAGCACTGAAGCACGTCCTCACCACTCCCCATGTCGCACTGCTGTGCCATGGCACCAAGCCCTGCAGAAACCTGGCTGGATCTCAGAGGCCGCAGGCTGCTGTGGTGCCAGGAACACATGTGGCCCGGATTCTGTTGGTCCTGGGCTGCGCAGACTGCACAGACCCTCATCTGCCTG